>CATPAB010000249.1:0-13264 GCA_954870475.1 Euphrasia confusa | reverse complement strand
GTACAAGGTTGTACTCAATAAGCTTTGTCCTTCCGAGCCTATTGACATAGGCGGCTAGACAAGAAGCGATGAGGATACTCATAAAGGCCAGTCGCTTCGAGGAAACGCTTAACCACGTTTTTGAGATGATTGACCTTTTGGACGAGTTGAGACGGAAATCGCAAGCTCTTGTAGCCAATGCCAAAGGTTTCGAACCTAAGGGCAAAATCGGGGGAAAGGAAAAGCAAGCAAAGAATCCCAGTGGTCCTAAGTTGCTTAGACCACGAGATGGGACGAGAAAGCCATGAGGCAAGTGTTCTCGATGCAAACAGTCTGGGTACTGGAAGTCTGATTATCCTCTCAAAGAAAGTACGAATTTTTCTTTAGTCGTAAAACATAGTCAGTGGTATTATCTACCGGAACCTGGTGTGTGGATATGGAACCACTGACGGTATGTGCATTTTAAATGCAAGGGTTCCAGGAAACCCGAAGACTTGGAAAAGAAGAAATCGTAGTCTACATGGGCAATGCTGTAGAGGAGGCAGCAGTTGCAGTGGAGGACATTTTATAGGATTTCATTTTGGGTTATTGCTTTTATGTACCTTTCAAATTAGAAAGAACTCTGTTCTGGATTTCTAATAAATGGATATTTTATTTCTTTTAATCATTTGATGGTTATAAGAAGAAATAATGATATTATCTATTTTGGTACATTGGCTAGCAATATATAAATGATGAATCCTAAGTCCGCCACGATGCAACGAACCGTAGTATGAAACTCGTTTTACTAATAAGAGATTTCTTTATCAATTATACTTGTGGATTCTTATGCTGAGTCATGTTTATTCAAATAAGAAGTTCAAAGGTCGAAAATTGATTTTTTTATCAATTAAGTTGAAGGAGTGGACCTTCCGACCTAAGAATCTAATTTGGAAGATAATATGACTAAGCAATCCTTTATGGATATAAGATGTAAGATCAGGACAAGTATAAGAATTGATTGACTCTGATGTATGCAGACCTATGTTTACTCAGACAATGAGGTACGAGTACTGATTACTCAAGAAATGGATTAGAATACCTGATGTGCCACAAAAGCAAGTGTTTTGACAAGTCAATGGACACTAAGCAATTGTGGAGAACCATCAAAGTATATCCATTTGTAGCCAGCGATTTGATCGCGGAGGCAAGTATCTGTCTGAGGAATGCATGGCATACTAATCAGAGATTGGGATTTGATCCCAAATGACTACACCATACACTTTTAGTGTAGAAATGGTGTGTCGTAAACAAGAAATGGAACTCTTATAGAAATAGTAAAATCATGAGTTATACGGAACTACCTATGTTCTATAGATATGTCTGGAAACAACGGCGCATTCAAATGCAGTTGTGGAATATCCTAGAAGAACAAAAGATGTGTGTTCAATAGTACTATGAACCAGAAGGACGTTATAAGTTCTAACGCCCGGTTCTTAGAGAAAGACTATATGATGAACCACAAGCCCAAGGTGACGTAATACTTTGAAATGAGAGAGAAAGATTAAGACTTAGAACCAGCCGAACCGAGTAGCGGTACACCACTAACTGCACCTACTGTTATCACTGTTTATACACCGGGATGCCATTGTAGTGGGAGGTTGTGGGACAACCGGAGATATTCATAAGACTAGGAGATTCTTCGGACTCTGGACCTAGTATACATGAAATCGATCCCTAGATCTACATGAAGGCCGTACTAGATCTAAATGTGCCTTCTTGGAGAGCAATAAGGATTATTGCTAAGAGGCGAGATCATTTAGAGTACAAGCTTAGTTGATCCATTTATGGATTGAAACAAAGCATTGAGTTCATGGTACTTGCAAATTGATGAGATAGTCCATTTTATGGATTCATCAAAAGCATAGACGAATTGTGTGTATTGGAAACGTGATGGAAAACAAGGTGGTGTTTCTCGGAGGTTTTATGTAGATGACACTCTTATCATTGGCAACAATGTAAAAATGTTATCAGACATAAAATGATGGTTGTCTAGATGAATCATTATGAAAGATAAAGGAAGAAGTTGGACATGTTCTTGAGATCTTGGATCTCTAGAAAGAACATTGTACTTCTCCTGGAGATCTTACATAAATGATTATGGTTCGTTTTAAACATGCAAGATTCCGAGAAAGGTTCGTTACCTTTCAGATACGGAATGCATCTATCTAAGGAAATGTGTTTTGGGAACACAAAAGGAGATAGAAGCAATGAAAGCAGTTTCCTACACTTTGAGTGTGGAAAGCTTAATAAATGCATTGTTGAAAACAAGAACCTGATATCGGCTATGCGGTTAGCATAGTGGGAGGATATCAAGGTAATCCTGGGAAGGAATACTTGACTGTTGTAATGAACATTTTAAGTACTTTCGAAGTACTGGAAACTATGTTCTGGATTACGGAGCAAACAAGCATTTCCTTTGGATTACATTCTCTTAGATTTCTAATCAAAGAAGGACCGGTGTAAGTCGATATCAGGCTATGTGTTTCACTATTGAAGGAGAAGGAGTTTTAACATGGAAGAGTGATAAGCACGATGCTTTTCGGACTCTGCCATGGGTAACCAAATAGCGGCCTCAGAGGCAGCGGAAGTTTTGGTATAACTCCGGGATAATCTCTGGGACTTAGATGTGATTCTTAATTTGCCAAAGGCTATGTAAATAGCGGTGCAATGGCAAATGGGAAGAAATCACTAGTCCATAAGTGTAAGATAACACATAGTGCAAGTACCACCTGATACGAGTCATCGTCGAGGGAGACGACGCTGTAGTCACCAAGATAACTTCAGAGCGGCAACCTAGAGTGCTCATTCACATAGTACTTCTTGGAAGTACAACTTAAGCACGTGATGAGTATGGGAGTCGGGAGTTTGGAGGAAATGACTAGACCTTAGTACAAGTGGGAGATTGTTGGAGTTGTGTACTTAATGTCTAGATTTAAGTAACGGAAACTCACGATCCATTGCCATTAATCTATTTAATTAAATAAACAATTATTTGCATTTAATTATTTATAATTAAATATATGCAAATTATAGTCCTGGATTTTATACGTTGTAGTTAGTATGGTGTTGTATGGACACACAGAAGATCATACTATCGGTTACTCGTATTTAATCAAACAGTTGCTCACGACCTAGATGGACACGGACCAATCCATCGGTATAGTCGTTGTGTGAGAGAGAAAATAATCTGTCTTGATTATTTTATCACACTTGTACACTTGGTGTATTGAGCGGATCGTTTGAGATTTATCGATTAGGATTGCCGGCGATAATCGATTTAAATCTCTGAGTATTTTATTCTTAATCCCCGATACTGTTGCGGGTGTGTATATTTAATATAAGTGACTTTGATTTACCAAAGGAATTAACCGATTTAATTATTGGGTTAATTACCGGTTAAGTTGGGTCGCTATATTTTATATATGACATGCCGTGAATATTTGACGGGAATGTGTATCCCGTAAGGGTTGATAATATCCCCGAGATGAGTTCATAAGGAATTATTATGTAAACCCTGCAGGTGGATTCGTTCCGCATAATAATTAAGGTTGAATGGTACTAGTCTCGGATATAAGAGATGAATAAATTAATTAGCAATAAATTAATTTTATTCATGGATATTTATATCTTAAATACACGGAATAAATAATACTACCGGAGAAATATTATTTGATATAATATGGTTTAATATTGGGAGTGCAATTAATTTTATATAGTGGAAAATAGAATTAATTAATATTAATGGATTAATAGATTTGGGCTTGGGCTCAATTTAATCATTAATATTGGAAGCCCAATATTCCACCTCCTTAAGATCCCCTACGTAGCCTATAAAAGCACTACATGGTCTTCTCTATTCTCATAACTTGAAGATCACAATTCTAGAGAGAGAAAGTAGAGAGGAGGATCCATGGAGTTCGGTAGATCGTCGCCCACACGACGTCCGGGCTAGTGCAAGGAATACGCGGGAAGATCTCAAGGTCGTCAAATTGAGTTCTTCGTTTTTCCGAACAACGAGAACGAGGTAAATCGTAAAACCCTCTTTATGATTTTATCGTTTAATTATCGTAAAAATATCGTGAACCAAGATCCGAGAACGCGACCTTTGTCGAGGTTGAACCGGGCGGTGGTGATCGAAGATCACCGGACCGCCGGCGGCTCAACGGCTCGAACAAGAGAGGGTCGAGAGGGGCGAGCCTCGGCTGGACGCCGAGACTTGATCGAGGGCGAGCTCGATCACCCACGCACCTCCGGCGGGCTGCTGGAGCAGCCCCGCTCACGCGGCTGGACCGCCGCTCGAGCGGCGGTGGCTGGTGGTGATCGCAAGCCACGGTTCGCCGTGGCTGGTCGTGCGATCACCGGGGGCGGCTGGGCGTGCATAAGGGGCTGCCAAGGGCAGCCCTAGGCGGCTGCCGTGTACAGCCGCGAGCCCCATTCGGGGGCTCGACCGGACAGCTGCGGGCTATCCCCGCGGCGGCTTGTTTGGTTGAGTCCGGCTTCGTGGTGGTTCGTGGCGAGATGTTCCGGCAACCGGGAGTCGATTGGAATTGTTATTCCGCAATTTGACAACTCCGGATATTCGATCTCCAAAGGATTTCGGTCGGAATTAATTAGATAATTAATTTTATTTAATTTATTAATTCCGGGATATCGATTTCCAACAATAGCAAGCCACGTGGTGTGGACGTTTACTACACCAAGAGACTTTTATAATTGACTCCCAATTACATGATCCATTCGATTTCCGTAAATCAAGACGCGGAGAATCATAAGTGAAACTCGAAGTTTCTAACCAGTGATTCATCATGCGAACAACCCTATCTCTCATTAGATGAGGGAGCCGAGCAGACAATTGATCCATTTCAAGAAATGGTACGAAGGTCTCTAATTTGTGTCATCCACATGACCAAGTGGCTTTGGCTCCATTCCACTCCCCGGGGTGAGAATGAGTCGACTTGAAGTCAGTTTCAGAAAAACAAATTAGGCATTGTTTGATAAACTTAATCAATGTTTCTTGTAAAAGGAATTACAAGAATTGTCCTCCAATGACATGTCTATATGAACTTCGAAAGCTCATAAATGTCACCAAGAGAACAGTTATGGAGACCATGAGAATGTTTCCATCCCCTCTCCCACTTAGCTTTTTATAACAAAGGGATACGCTATCTAGTGCATAAAGTAAACACATATAGCATGCATACAAGTAATAAAGCACATAGTATCACATAGTCAAAATAATGCTAGAAAATTATTTTCCGACTATCATGGCTTTATTCCATCTCCGTACGCATCTTCTAGTCTTCAGTCTTCGTTCTTGAATGCTCCATGTGACGAGAATATTAATTCCAATATTTAAATCTATTTATTTTTAACAAATCCAAAAGATACTTAATTCGAAAATTAAGTCAATCGAATAAATCAAAAATAAAATTAAATATTATTAATATTTTTATTTATTTATTTTCCTTTCTAATTCTATTAAATCTCTAGAATCCTATCCAAGTAAGACTTAGAATATTCTAGAAGACTTCTATAATAGAATAAGGAAATAAAATAAATTAGGACTCTTTTACTTTCCAAATTAATTAATTTCTATGTCCATGAAAATTCCCATAAAATAGGAATAATCAATTAGGAAATAAATTAATTCATTAATTAATTATTTTCCTTTCTAATTCTATTAAATCTCTAGAATCCTATCCATGTAAGACTCGGAATATTCTAGAAGACTTCTATAATAGAATAAGGAAATAAATTAATACCAATTAATTCTTTTCCTATTCCATGAGAGTTCCCAAACTTAGGAACACTCAAAATAGGAAAAATCAAATCAATTAGGAAAGTGAATCATGGTAGGAGAACACGAGATCACGAGGACCCCGCGTCCCCCACCATCGATCGCCGGTCGGGGAGGAGCGCCGCCGCCACCTCAGCCCACGCGCCACCACCTCCGGTGGCCGGCGTGGCCGAGGGTTCCCGCGGGCAGCCCCCACGCCCCCTTCGATCGATCCTCATGGGATCGATCATCAAGATCGATCCCCGGTCCTCCCTCTCACCTTCTCCTTCGTCACACGTGTCCTCCGGCGGTCGTCTCGGCATCGAACCAACGTAAATAAATTACAAAAAAAAAATTACAATTCCGGTATTGATTCTATACATGAAATCGACCCTATACAATTTCCGGAAAACATAGAACAATAATAATAAACCTAAATTCGGTCAACCCCCGAATTTTTACTATTACAAGCATTCATCCACACAAAACGAATCTCGACATGTCCGAGAGTTTAATAACGAATAATCATGGTAAAAAATAATTAACAATTAATTAAACCATGATAGTCGGAATCCCTGCAAGGTAGAACGATAATTGAACACATACATGAACACGAAACCAACGCTCTGATACCAATTGTTGGAAATCGATATCCCGGGGTATCAAAAATTGCGGAACCGATAACCCCGACCGAAATCCCATCGCCGGAAATCCAATCGCGAAAACCACGAAGAACCGGGCTCGACGAGAGCATCACCGCGGGATGAACCCGCGGCTAAACCCTAGCCGAGCCCCACCGTGGGGCTCGGCTAGGGTTTAGCCGCGGGTTCATCCCGCGGCGATGCTCTCGTCGGGCCCGGTTCTTCGTGGTGTTCGCGATTGCATTTCCGGCGATGGGATTTCGGTCGGAGTTATCGGTTCCGCAATTTTTGATACCCCGGGATATCGATTTCCAACAGAAAACATACAAACATAAAACATGAAGTTACAACAAAACAAAGGGTATAGTTCAACGTAGTTCAAACAAGAACAACGCTGTTCTATGTTGAACTAGGAAGAACTACACACTAACATCCCCATCAAAATAAATATCCATATTCGAGTTCCTTCCCCGTTTCACAATCTCAAAACATGGAATGTCGATTCTTTAAAGTTCTATTTGATGATTGGAAAACCCATCTTCTACTTCCTCTAGAGTTTGCGCGTCATGCTAGGAGGAACCTAGAGAACAAGGTGGTCCAGAATTACGATGTATATAACGACCATTTTGACGTCTCAGTAACCCGAGTAAACGGCGATTTATACTTTCGTCGGGGATGGCCCAGGTTCTATAGGGATCACTGTATACAAACCGGCTGGTTTCTCGTGTTTCACTATTTCCCGATGAGTCCACAAAATCCAGTGGACAAATTTGAAGTCGTCGTTTTTTGCCGGAGCGCCTGCGAATTTCTAAACTTTCGCAGGAGGATTGCTCAGCCGCCGCCTCCATCGCCTCCACCGCCTCCACCGTCTCCATCGCTTCTGGTGCTTGAAATAGTCAATAGCGATGTCGATTCAAATTAGTTTTTTTATTCTTATTTGATTTACCAGTCGCAATCATATTTTGAATTTTAATGAATGATTCGGCTTTTAGTCGTGGTGATAAATATGCATGCAAAGTAGCACGAAATCGTTTGAAACGATCGTATTCCACGAACATATCACAAAGCACGAATTAAGTTACATGTTTGTGCTCATAAAAACACGAAATTAAAACCATCGTGCTTTCTATCTTTCGTGGTTAGAGGGGCACGAGAGAGAAATGATTTCGTGCTAGTGGTGTCACGAGGCTGATGTTCTCAAAAGGCAAGCGCTTACTTATCCTTTTTATTTATCATTTTTTTATTGACAAAAGTAAGGGTAATTAAGTATTTGTACGCGAATCTGCTTATATAACTCATACTTTTATATTAGGAGGCCGCGGATCTCATATATTTATTTAAAAGTATACTTCTGCCTATTTCTCTTAAAATAAATACTCACGTTAAAAAAGTTACTCTACAATATTGTTAAAAAAGATACTCTACAATATTTTGTGGGCACGGATATTAAAAAAAAATAGTTTTTTTTTTTTATTACAAAGTAAAGGGTAAAAATGTATTTTTTTAATTTAAAAAATTAAAATAGTTACGAGTGGAATTTATAAAATATGTGTAAAATTGTATCTTCAAATCAAAAAATATTAATATTTATGAGAGTCGGTGAGTAAATAAATAAATACGATGAAAACAGTGTATAATTCCTAATCCATCTCGATAAAGGAATTAACCTGATAAAGGATTTAAAAATAAATAAATATAGGAATTAACCTGATAAAGGATTTAAAAATAAATAAATATGATGTAAACAGTGTATAATTCCTAATCTATCTCGATAAAAGGAATTCACAGAGGATTTGTATATATATATATATCCCGAAAGAGGTATCATCGATCGATTGAGTAACGTGAATACAGCACTCAGAACTTGTCCGCATATATTCATCCATCCTTCTAGTACTAGTATACATATATAATCACTAGCAAATTCTCCTTGTCCCGCGTACAAACAAAAAAAATGGCCACCTTCGAGTTCTCCCCGGAGAAGAAGGCTCACTCAACCATTGAGATTGAAGGTATATATATATATATATATATATATATATTTCAATTAATATTATGAATGTTGTAACATTATATTTGTACGTATAACTGAATTTTGATTTTTTGATTAAATAAATAGATTTTGTTACGGAAGAGGAGCTGAACGACTGCCCGATCGAGCAGGTCCGTCTGACGGTGCCACCAACGGACGATCCATCACTGCCATGCCTGACGTTCCGGACTTGGGTGATCGGGCTGACGTCATGCGTGCTGCTGGCCTTCGTGAACAAGTTCTTCGCGTACCGGCAAAACAGCCTGTCGATAGGATCCGTGACCTTCCAGATCCTCAGCCTCCCGTTGGGCAGGTTCATGGCCCGCGTCCTTCCAACTACCATCTACACCGTTCCCTTCACCTCATGGTCCTTCTCTCTCAACCCGGGCCCCTTCAACCTCAAGGAGCACGTCCTCATAACCATCTTCGCCAGCTGCGGCGCCTCCGGCACCTACGCTGTCCATATCGTCACCATTGTCAAGGCCTACTACCACCGCAATCTCCATCCTTTCTCCGCCTGGCTCCTCGCCATTACCACTCAGATGCTCGGTTACGGTTGGGCCGGTTTGTTCAGGGGTATATTGGTTGATCCACCCCACATGTGGTGGCCAGACAACATGACTTCTGTATCTTTATTCAGGGCTTTTCGTACTACATTGTTCCTGCGTACCTGGCCCCGTCCATCTCCAACATCTCCTTCCTCTGCCTCATCTTCAAGGACAAAATACTTCCCCAGCAGCTCGGGTCCGGGATGCACGGGATGGGTATCGGCTCCTTCGGCTTGGACTGGGCGGCCATCATCAACTTCCTCGGCAGCCCCATATCCACTCCCGGGTTCGCAATCATCAACACCCTCATCGGCTTCTTCCTGGTCATGTACGTCATGACCCCCTTGGCCTACTTCACCGACATGTACAGCGCCAAGAAATTCCCAATCATCTCGTCCAAGACATTCGACGTGCACGGAAATCTTTACAACATCTCGCGCGTCATTAACGACAAGACTTTTTCCCTCGACATGGCCGGGTATCAAGGTTACAGCAAAATGTACATCAGCATCGTTTTTGCTTTCGCATACGGCCTCGGATTCGCTTCCCTCACCGCCACCATCACTCACGTCGCGCTTCATCATGGAAAATCGATCTTGTCGCACGTGAGAAAAGCAAAGGACAATGTGCAAGGGAAAATGGACGTGCACGGAAGGCTAATGAAAGCCAACTATGCACCGGTTCCGCAGTGGTGGTTTCACGTGATTCTTGTTTTGGTGTTTGGATTTTCTTTGTGGGCTTGTTTGGGTTTCAACGCGGAGCTCCAGCTCCCGTGGTGGGGGCTTATTATGGCTTGTGGGATGGCTATCTTCTTCACGCTACCCATCGGAATCATTCAAGCCACGACTAACATGTCAATCGGGTTGAACATCATTACGGAGATGGTGATCGGTTTCATTTACCCGGGCCGACCCCTTGCCAACGTTACCTTCAAGACTTACGGCTACATCAGCATGTCGCAAGGACTCAGTTTCCTATCAGATTTCAAGTTGGGTCATTACATGAAGATCCCTCCAAGGTCCATGTTCGTCGTTCAGCTCGTGGGCACCGTGGTCGCGTCGAGCGTCCACTTCGGCACGGCCTGGTGGCTCCTCACGACGGTTGACCACATGTGTGACATGTCATCGCTGCCCGAAGGCAGCCCGTGGACCTGCCCGGGGGACGAGGTCTTCTACACAGCCTCCATCATATGGGGGGTCATCGGCCCCTTCAGGCCCCTTCTACACAGCCTCCATCATGAGCCACGGCGTGTACGGGGCCCTCAACTGGTGGTTCCTGGTGGGCTTCCTGCTCCCCATCCCCGTCTACCTATTGGGCCGCAAGTACCCGGAGAAGAAGTGGATCCAGCTGGTCAACGTGCCGCTCATCCTCAGCGCCACGTCGAGCCTGCCGCCGGCCAGGTCCGTGAACTACATCATGTGGGGGGCTGTGGGCCTTTTCTTCAACCTGTACTTGTTTAGGGTGCAGAAGAAATGGTGGGCCAGGAACGCGTACGTCCTCAGCGCCGCGCTCAGCGCGGGGGTGACTTTCTTGGGGGTTCTGCTATTCTTCACTCTGCAGACATACGACGTCGCGGGCCCCAACTGGTGGGGACTTCTGGCCGACGACCACTGCCCGCTGGCCTCTTGCCCAACTGCACCCGGGATTGTCGCAAAGGGTTGCCCAGTCCACTGACACTATATATATATATATAAATATATTACTTAGCTGGAATATCGTTAGTGTATATAGGTTTTATATATGTAACTTTGTTTATCCTTAATTTTTTCTTTATCGACTAATCTGATTATTTGATCTTTTGGTGGAATATACATGATGTGAATTAACAACAAAACAAGCAAGGGTCTCATGAATTCGATGCCCCGCGCATAAAAAAAAAATTCAACTAACAAATTGTTATTATGGGGCATTTCATTTCGACGACTTATGGTACTCACTATTCACTCATTCACACTTTATACACAAACAAATGAAAACGATCAGCATCTTTGGAACTGACCAATACAAATCGAATGGAAGGAATTTGATGTAAGAAATATATATTATCATGTATGTCGAATTGAAGGAATTTGACGTAAGAAATATAGGCAATTTATTGTGTGATACTAGTACCATACCAATTTATATGGTAACACATTTTAATATTTAAGCATTTCATTTTTCAAACTCTATTTTTTTCCTCTTTTTTTTTTCCTTTCCTCTTTTCTGTTTCTGTTACGCACCCACAACACAAAAACAAACTCACAAAGGCAATTTATTGGGTGATACTAGTACCATACCAATTTATATGGTACCACATTTTAATATTTAAGCATTTCATTTTTCAAACCCTATTTTTTTTCTCTTTTTTTTTCCCTTCCTCTTTTCTGTTTCTGTTACGCACCCACAACACAAAAACAAACTCACAAACACACAACACACAAAACAAACTCTCACAACACAAATACAAAAATCTCACCGCACCGGCGGTGATTAATCGGCGGGAGACGGCATGGATTTTTGTTCGAAGGTGGCGTATGTGATCAGAATACTTTCTCCTTTCCTTCAGTCTCTTCACGGTGGTTTCGATCACGTACAACCGGCGACGACCAATTCGATCGCGCACAACCGACGACTGCGGCCTTCGACGGATACTGCGGCTTTCGACGGCCAATCCTTCGTTCCAGTAGTTTTGAGGTAAGTATTTCTTCTGTGAATTTTCGATTTCAATTTCGATATCAATTTCCAGATTAGGTTTCGATTTCAAATAAGGTTTTCAGTTGTTTCGCGATTGAATTGTCAATGAGATCAAATTAGGTTTTGTTCATTGAATTTGGTTTTTCTGTTCACTGACATTTTGAGTTTTTCTGTTCCCAATTCAATTGGTCATAATGTTGATAAATTGAGTTTTGAGGATCTCCAGTAGCTTGTTTTGAGTTTCATAATTTGCAGTAATTTAGTTGCGATTTGGTTGAATGATATGCAAATCAACCTCTCACTCAATTTGCAGTAAATTGCTATGTTCATAATGTGTCGTATAATGTTGATAAACTGAGGTTATTATTACTAGCTTTCATTTCTTCATATTTACATATCATATGCAGGTTGCAATTGCTGTGTTTATTCCGATGGATGACATTGATTTGGATGCTTATACTTTTGATGGTAGGGATGTTCTTTTATTATAATTCTGTGTTTCAATTAATTCTTCTCTGTTCTAATGTGTTTTTGAATTCATTTTCTCAGTTGATTTTAATGATGATGTAGAAGTAATCCGTATTGATTCTGAAGAAGACAACATTGATGGTCCCCCAATTTCTGAAGTTATTATTATTGATGACGTTGAAGAAGGTAACAATCATCTTTATTGTCCTTTTTTACTTTTATGCTTTTATCTTAATTTGAAATCTGTTTTTGTTAATTTAATGAAATCTGTTATCGTCCTCATTTCTTGTTGTAGTTCCAAATGATGTTTCCGAAGACATTGGAGTTGATCTTCCAGATTCTGAAGTTATTACTAATGATGATGCTGAAAAAGGTAACAATCTATTCTCATCTTCATAATTGTATTTCATTTACGTGTCGTTCATTCTACTTTCTTAGTTCTACTCTGTTGTGCAATGATTTCTACTCTGTTTTATATTGCTTCCTGCTCTACATTCTATGCAGTTTTACTCTCTTTTGTTTGAGTGTTGGTTCTGAATTCTTTTTCTTCTCTTCTTAATGTTTTTTTTCTTTTTTGTATTCAAACTGCAGCAGTAACTTTTGACAAAGATTTGGTTGGTACAGTTGCTCATTCTGAACAGGAGGCTTATGAAATGTATAATGATTATGCCTTTAATATGGGTTTTAGTGTTCGGAGGTCAAGGGGAAGATGTAGAGTAGATGGATCTGTATCAATGAAACTGTATGTGTGCTCTCAGGCTGGTTTGAAGGAGAATAATACCAACACTGATCCATCCTATTCTAGGCTTGATGTCAGATCTGGTTGTGAAGCTCGAGTACAATTTCATGTTGACAGAGGTGGTGTATGGGTTGTTTCGAAGCATGTTAAAGAACATAACCATGAGCTCTGCCCATCTTCTAGTCACCTTATGAGATCTCATAGAAGGCTTAACCGAAATCATGTTTCGTACTTGGAAGAGTTAAAGAAAAGTGGAGTCGGGGTTGCTACTGCTGTTCGGGTGTTGAAACATCAGTCTGGTGGATCACCGATGCTAGGGTTTACTCCTAGAGATGCTTATAATGCATTGTCGAACCCTAAGAC
>CATPAB010000248.1:0-139000 GCA_954870475.1 Euphrasia confusa | reverse complement strand
GGGTTTAGGGTTTAGGGTTTTTGTTTTCAATTTTAGGGTTTTGAGTATTTGGGTAATATGCTTAGTTTTAGGGTTTAATTTTAAGGTTTATGGTTTAGGGTTTTAGTGTATTCAAGTTGAGGGTTTTAAGTTTTAGTTTTTTGGGTTTTGGTTTTAGGTTTTAGGGTTTAGAATTTTAGGGTTTAATGTTTGCTTTTAGGGTTTAGGGTTTTTAGTGTATTAAACATTAGGGTTTTAGTTTTTAGGGTTTAGGGTTTTGTTTTTAGGTTTTAGTGTTTAGAGTATTAGGATTTAGGGTTTAGTGTATTATAGTTTAGGGTTTTAGATTTGGTTTTTAGGGTTTAGGGTTTAGGGTTTTTGTTTTTAATTTTAGGGTTTCCAGTTTTATGGTAATATGCTTAGTTTTAGGGTTTAATTTTAAGGTTTATGGTTTAGGGTTTTAGTGTATTCAAGTTGAGGGTTTTAGGTTTTAGTTTTTAGGGTTTTTGTTTTAGGTTTTAGGGTTTAGAATATTAGGGTTTAATGTTTAGTTTTGGGGTTTAGAATATTAGGGTTTAATGTTTAGTTTTAGGGTTTAGGGTTTTAGTGTATTAAAGATTAGGGTTTTAGTTTTTAGGGTTTAGGGTTTTGTTTTTAGGGTTTTAGTGTATTTAAGATTAGGGTTTTAGTTTTTGGGTGTAGTGTTTTGTTTTTATGTTTAAGTTTTTAAAGTATTAGGATTTAGGGTTTAGTGCATTAAAGTTTGGGGTTTTAGATTTAGTTTTTAGGGTTTAGGGTTTTTGTGTTAGGTTTTAGGGTTTTGAGTTTTTGGGTTTAATGCTAAATTTTATGGTTTAATTTTAAGGTTTAGGGTTTTGTTGTATTCATGTTTAGGGTTTTAGGTTTTAGTTTTTAAGGTTTTGGTTTTAGGTTTTAGGGTTTAGAGTTTTAGGGTTTAATATTTGCTTTTAGGGTTTAGGGTTTTAGTGTATTAAAGATTAGGATTTTAGTTTTTAGGTTTTAGGATTTTGTTTTTAGGTTTTAGTGTTTAGAGTATTAGTACTTAGGGTTTAGTGTATTAAAATTTAGGGTATTAGATTTTGTTTTTAGGGTTTAGGGTTTTTGTTTTCATTTTTAGGGTTTGGAGTTTTTGGGTAATATGCTTAGTTTTAGGCTTTAACTTTAAGGTTTAGGGTTTAGGGTTTTAGTGTATTTAAGTTGAGGGTTTTAGGTTTAAGTTTTTAGGGTTTTGGTTTTAGGTTTTAGGGTTTAGAATTTTAGGGTTTAATGTTTGCTTTTAGGGTTTAGGGTTTTAGTGTATTAAAGATTAGGGTTTTAGTTTTTAGGGTTTAGGGTTTTGTTTTTAGGTTTGAGTGCTTAGAGTATTAGGATTTAGGGATTAGTGTATTAAAGTTTGGGGTTTTAGATTTAGTTTTTAGGGTTTAGGGTTTTTGTTTTAGGTTTTAGGGTTTTGATTTTTTGGGTTTAATGCTAAATTTTAGGGTTTAATTTTAAGGTTTAGGGTTTTGTTGTATTCAAGTTTAGGGTTTTAGGTTTTAGTTTTTAGGGTTTTGGTTTTAGGTTTTAGGGTTCAGAGTTTTAGGGTTAAATATTTGCTTTTAGGGTTTAGGGTTTTATTGTATTAAAGATTAGAGTTTTAGTGTATTAAAGATTAGGGTTTTTGTTTTTAGTTTTTAAGGTTTTGTTTTTAGGTTTTAGTGTTTAGAGTATTAGGACTTAGGGTTTAGTTTTTTAAAATTAAAGGTTTATGATTTAGTTTCTTGAATTTAGGGTTTAGGTTTTTGGTTTTAGGTTTTAGGGTTTTGAGTTTTTGGGTTTAATGCTTAGTTTTAGGGTTTAATTTTAGGTTTTAGGGTTTTGTTGTATTCAAGTTAAGGTTTTTAGGTTTTAGTTATGAGGGTTTTGGTTTTAGATTTTAGGGTTTTGAATTTAAGGGTTTAATGTTTACTTTTAGGGTTTAGGGTTTTAGTGTATTAAAGATTAGGGTTTTAGTTTTTAGGGTTTAGGGTTTTGTTTTTAGGGTTTTAGTGTATTAAAGATTAGGGTTTTAGTTTTTGGGTGTAGTGTTTTGTTTTTATGTTTAAGTTTTTAAAGTATTAGGATTTAGGGTTTAGTGTATTAAAGTTTGGGGTTTTAGATTTAGTTTTTAGGGTTTATGGTTTTTGTGTTAGGTTTTAGGGTTTTGAGTTTTTGGGTTTAATGCTAAATTTTAGGGTTTAATTTTAAGGTTTAGGGTTTTGTTGTATTCATGTTTAGGGTTTTAGGTTTTAGTTTTTAAGGTTTTGGTTTTAGGTTTTAGGGTTTAGAGTTTTAGGGTTTAATATTTGCTTTTAGGGTTTAGGGTTTTAGTGTATTAAAGATTAGGATTTTAGTTTTTTGGTTTTAGGATTTTGTTTTTAGGTTTTAGTGTTTAGAGTATTAGGACTTAGGGTTTAGTGTATTAAAATTTAGGGTATTAGATTTTGTTTTTAGGGTTTAGGGTTTTTGTTTTCATTTTTAGGGTTTGGAGTTTTTGGGTAATATGCTTAGTTTTAGGGTTTAACTTTAAGGTTTAGGGTTTAGGGTTTTAGTGTATTCAAGTTGAGGGTTTTAGGTTTAAGTTTTTAGGGTTTTGGTTTTAGGTTTTAGGGTTTAGAATTTTAGGGTTTAATGTTTGCTTTTAGGGTTTAGGGTTTTAGTGTATTAAAGATTAGGGTTTTAGTTTTTAGGGTTTAGGGTTTTGTTTTTAGGTTTGAGTGCTTAGAGTATTAGGATTTAGGGATTAGTGTATTAAAGTTTGGGGTTTTAGATTTAGTTTTTAGGGTTTAGGGTTTTTGTTTTAGGTTTTAGGGTTTTGATTTTTTGGGTTTAATGCTAAATTTTAGGGTTTAATTTTAAGGTTTAAGGTTTTGTTGTATTCAAGTTTAAGGTTTTAGGTTTTAGTTTTTAGGGTTTTGGTTTTAGGTTTTAGGGTTTAGAGTTTTAGGGTTTAATATTTGCTTTTAGGGTTTAGGGTTTTATTGTATTAAAGATTAGAGTTTTAGTGTATTAAAGATTAGGGTTTTAGTTTTTAGTTTTTAGGGTTTTGTTTTTAGGTTTTAGTGTTTAGAGTATTAGGACTTAGGGTTTAGTTTTTTAAAATTAAACGTTTATGATTTAGTTTCTTGAATTTAGGGTTTAGGTTTTTGGTTTTAGGTTTTAGGGTTTTGAGGTTTTGGGTTTAATGCTTAGTTTTAAGGTTTAATTTTAGGTTTTAGGGTTTTGTTGTATTCAAGTTAAGGTTTTTAGGTTTTAGTTATGAGGGTTTTGGTTTTAGATTTTAGGGTTTTGAATTTAAGGGTTTAATGTTTACTTTTAGGGTTTAGGGTTTTAGTGTATTAAAGATTAGGGTTTTAGTTTTTAGGGTTTAGGGTTTTGTTTTTATGTTTTAGTGTTTAGAGTATTATGATTTAGGGTTTAGTGTATTAAAGTTTAGGGTTTTTGATTTAGGTTTTAGGGTTTAGGGTTTTTGTTTTCAATTTTAGGGTTTTGAGTATTTGGGTAATATGCTTAGTTTTAGGGTTTAATTTTAAGGTTTATGGTTTAGGGTTTTAGTGTATTCAAGTTGAGGGTTTTAAGTTTTAGTTTTTTGGGTTTTGGTTTTAGGTTTTAGGGTTTAGAATTTTAGGGTTTAATGTTTGCTTTTAGGGTTTAGGGTTTTTAATGTATTAAACATTAGGGTTTTAGTTTTTAGGGTTTAGGGTTTTGTTTTTAGGTTTTAGTGTTTAGAGTATTAGGATTTAGGGTTTAGTGTATTAAAGTTTAGGGTTTTAGATTTGGTTTTTAGGGTTTAGGGTTTAGGGTTTTTGTTTTTAATTTTAGGGTTTCCAGTTTTATGGTAATATGCTTAGTTTTAGGGTTTAATTTTAAGGTTTATGGTTTAGGGTTTTAGTGTATTCAAGTTCAGGGTTTTAGGTTTTAGTTTTTAGGGTTTTTGTTTTAGGTTTTAGAGTTTAGAATATTAGGGTTTAATGTTTAGTTTTAGGGTTTAGAATATTAGGGTTTAATGTTTAGTTTTAGGGTTTAGGGTTTTAGTGTATTAAAGATTAGGGTTTTAGTTTTTAGGGTTTAGGGTTTTGTTTTTAGGGTTTTAGTGTATTAAAGATTAGGGTTTTAGTTTTTGGGTGTAGTGTTTTGTTTTTATGTTTAAGTTTTTAAAGTATTAGGATTTAGGGTTTAGTGTATTAAAGTTTGGGGTTTTAGATTTAGTTTTTAGGGTTTAGGGTTTTTGTGTTAGGTTTTAGGGTTTTGAGTTTTTGGGTTTAGTGCTAAATTTTAGGGTTTAATTTTAAGGTTTAGGGTTTTGTTGTATTCATGTTTAGGGTTTTAGGTTTTAGTTTTTAAGGTTTTGGTTTTAGGTTTTAGGGTTTAGAGTTTTAGGGTTTAATATTTGCTTTTAGGGTTTAGGGTTTTAGTGTATTAAAGATTAGGATTTTAGTTTTTAGGTTTTAGGATTTTGTTTTTAGGTTTTAGTGTTTAGAGTATTAGGACTTAGGGTTTAGTGTATTAAAATTTAGGGTATTAGATTTTGTTTTTAGGGTTTAGGGTTTTTGTTTTCATTTTTAGGGTTTGGAGTTTTTGGGTAGTATGCTTAGTTTTAGGGTTTAACTTTAAGGTTTAGGGTTTAGGGTTTTAGTGTATTCAAGTTGAGGGTTTTAGGTTTAAGTTTTTAGGGTTTTGGTTTTAGGTTTTAGGGTTTAGAATTTTAGGGTTTAATGTTTGCTTTTAGGGTTTAGGGTTTTAGTGTATTAAAGATTAGGGTTTTAGTTTTTAGGGTTTAGGGTTTTGTTTTTAGGTTTGAGTGCTTAGAGTATTAGGATTTAAGGATTAGTGTATTAAAGTTTGGGGTTTTAGATTTAGTTTTTAGGGTTTAGGGTTTTTGTTTTAGGTTTTAGGGTTTTGATTTTTTGGGTTTAATGCTAAATTTTAGGGTTTAATTTTAAGGTTTAGGGTTTTGTTGTATTCAAGTTTAAGGTTTTAGGTTTTAGTTTTTAGGGTTTTGGTTTTAGGTTTTAGGGTTTAGAGTTTTAGGGTTTAATATTTGCTTTTAGGGTTTAGGGTTTTATTGTATTAAAGATTAGAGTTTTAGTGTATTAAAGATTAGGGTTTTAGTTTTTAGTTTTTAGGGTTTTGTTTTTAGGTTTTAGTGTTTAGAGTATTAGGACTTAGGGTTTAGTTTTTTAAAATTAAAGGTTTATGATTTAGTTTCTTGAATTTAGGGTTTAGGTTTTTGGTTTTAGGTTTTAGGGTTTTGAGGTTTTGGGTTTAATGCTTAGTTTTAGGGTTTAATTTTAGGTTTTAGGGTTTTGTTGTATTCAAGTTAAGGTTTTTAGGTTTTAGTTATGAGGGTTTTGGTTTTAGATTTTAGGGTTTTGAATTTAAGGGTTTAATGTTTACTTTTAGGGTTTAGGGTTTTAGTGTATTAAAGATTAGGGTTTTAGTTTTTAGGGTTTAGGGTTTTGTTTTTAGGTTTTAGTGTTTAGAGTATTAGGATTTAGGGTTTAGTGTATTAAAGTTTAGGGTTTTTGATTTAGGTTTTAGGGTTTAGGGTTTAGGGTTTTTGTTTTCAATTTTAGGGTTTTGAGTATTTGGGTAATATGCTTAGTTTTAGGGTTTAATTTTAAGGTTTATGGTTTAGGGTTTTAGTGTATTCAAGTTGAGGGTTTTATGTTTTAGTTTTTTTGGTTTTGGTTTTAGGTTTTAGGGTTTAGAATTTTAGGGTTTAATGTTTGCTTTTAGGGTTTAGGGTTTTTAGTGTATTAAACATTAGTGTTTTAGTTTTTAGGGTTTAGGGTTTTGTTTTTAGGTTTTAGTGTTTAGAGTATTAGGATTTAGGGTTTAGTGTATTAAAGTTTAGGGTTTTAGATTTGGTTTTTAGGGTTTAGGGTTTAGGGTTTTTGTTTTTAATTTTAGGGTTTCCAGTTTTATGGTAATATGCTTAGTTTTAGGGTTTAATTTTAAGGTTTATGGTTTAGGGTTTTAGAGTATTCAAGTTCAGGGTTTTAGGTTTTAGTTTTTAGGGTTTTTGTTTTAGGTTTTAGGGTTTAGAATATTAGGGTTTAATGTTTAGTTTTAGGGTTTAGAATATTAGGGTTTAATGTTTAGTTTTAGGGTTTAGGGTTTTAGTGTATTAAAGATTAGGGTTTTAGTTTTTAGGGTTTAGGGTTTTGTTTTTAGGGTTTTAGTGTATTAAAGATTAGGGTTTTAGTTTTTGGGTGTAGTGTTTTGTTTTTATGTTTAAGTTTTTAAAGTATTAGGATTTAGGGTTTAGTGTATTAAAGTTTGGGGTTTTAGATTTAGTTTTTAGGGTTTAGGGTTTTTGTGTTAGGTTTTAGGGTTTTGAGTTTTTGGGTTTAATGCTAAATTTTAGGGTTTAATTTTAAGGTTTAGGGTTTTGTTGTATTCATGTTTAGGGTTTTAGGTTTTAGTTTTTAAGGTTTTGGTTTTAGGTTTTAGGGTTTAGAGTTTTAGGGTTTAATATTTGCTTTTAGGGTTTAGGGTTTTAGTGTATTAAAGATTAGGATTTTAGTTTTTTGGTTTTAGGATTTTGTTTTTAGGTTTTAGTGTTTAGAGTATTAGGACTTAGGGTTTAGTGTATTAAAATTTAGGGTATTAGATTTTGTTTTTAGGGTTTAGGGTTTTTGTTTTCATTTTTAGGGTTTGGAGTTTTTGGGTAATATGCTTAGTTTTAGGGTTTAACTTTAAGGTTTAGGGTTTAGGGTTTTAGTGTATTCAAGTTGAGGGTTTTAGGTTTAAGTTTTTAGGGTTTTGGTTTTAGGTTTTAGGGTTTAGAATTTTAGGGTTTAATGTTTGCTTTTAGGGTTTAGGGTTTTAGTGTATTAAAGATTAGGGTTTTAGTTTTTAGGGTTTAGGGTTTTGTTTTTAGGTTTGAGTGCTTAGAGTATTAGGATTTAGGGATTAGTGTATTAAAGTTTGGGGTTTTAGATTTAGTTTTTAGGGTTTAGGGTTTTTGTTTTAGGTTTTAGGGTTTTGATTTTTTGGGTTTAATGCTAAATTTTAGGGTTTAATTTTAAGGTTTAAGGTTTTGTTGTATTCAAGTTTAAGGTTTTAGGTTTTAGTTTTTAGGGTTTTGGTTTTAGGTTTTAGGGTTTAGAGTTTTAGGGTTTAATATTTGCTTTTAGGGTTTAGGGTTTTATTGTATTAAAAATTAGAGTTTTAGTGTATTAAAGATTAGGGTTTTAGTTTTTAGTTTTTAGGGTTTTGTTTTTAGGTTTTAGTGTTTAGAGTATTAGGACTTAGGGTTTAGTTTTTTAAAATTAAAGGTTTATGATTTTGTTTCTTGAATTTAGGGTTTAGGTTTTTGGTTTTAGGTTTTAGGGTTCTGAGGTTTTGGGTTTAATGCTTAGTTTTAAGGTTTAATTTTAGGTTTTAGGGTTTTGTTGTATTCAAGTTAAGGTTTTTAGGTTTTAGTTATGAGGGTTTTGGTTTTAGATTTTAGGGTTTTGAATTTAAGGGTTTAATGTTTACTTTTAGGGTTTAGGGTTTTAGTGTATTAAAGATTAGGGTTTTAGTTTTTAGGGTTTAGGGTTTTGTTTTTATGTTTTAGTGTTTAGAGTATTAGGATTTAGGGTTTAGTGTATTAAAGTTTAGGGTTTTTGATTTAGGTTTTAGGGTTTAGGGTTTAGGGTTTTTGTTTTCAATTTTAGGGTTTTGAGTATTTGGGTAATATGCTTAGTTTTAGGGTTTAATTTTAAGGTTTATGGTTTAGGGTTTTAGTGTATTCAAGTTGAGGGTTTTAAGTTTTAGTTTTTTGGGTTTTGGTTTTAGGTTTTAGGGTTTAGAATTTTAGGGTTTAATGTTTGCTTTTAGGGTTTAGGGTTTTTAGTGTATTAAACATTAGGGTTTTAGTTTTTAGGGTTTAGGGTTTTGTTTTTAGGTTTTAGTGTTTAGAGTATTAGGATTTAGGGTTTAGTGTATTAAAGTTTAGGGTTTTAGATTTGGTTTTTAGGGTTTAGGGTTTAGGGTTTTTGTTTTTAATTTTAGGGTTTCCAGTTTTATGGTAATATGCTTAGTTTTAGGGTTTAATTTTAAGGTTTATGGTTTAGGGTTTTAGTGTATTCAAGTTCAGGGTTTTAGGTTTTAGTTTTTAGGGTTTTTGTTTTAGGTTTTAGGGTTTAGAATATTAGGGTTTAATGTTTAGTTTTAGGGTTTAGAATATTAGGGTTTAATGTTTAGTTTTAGGGTTTAGGGTTTTAGTGTATTAAAGATTAGGGTTTTAGTTTTTAGGGTTTAGGGTTTTGTTTTTAGGGTTTTAGTGTATTAAAGATTAGGGTTTTAGTTTTTGGGTGTAGTGTTTTGTTTTTATGTTTAAGTTTTTAAAGTATTAGGATTTAGGGTTTAGTGTATTAAAGTTTGGGGTTTTAGATTTAGTTTTTAGGGTTTAGGGTTTTTGTGTTAGGTTTTAGGGTTTTGAGTTTTTGGGTTTAGTGCTAAATTTTAGGGTTTAATTTTAAGGTTTAGGGTTTTGTTGTATTCATGTTTAGGGTTTTAGGTTTTAGTTTTTAAGGTTTTGGTTTTAGGTTTTAGGGTTTAGAGTTTTAGGGTTTAATATTTGCTTTTAGGGTTTAGGGTTTTAGTGTATTAAAGATTAGGATTTTAGTTTTTAGGTTTTAGGATTTTGTTTTTAGGTTTTAGTGTTTAGAGTATTAGGACTTAGGGTTTAGTGTATTAAAATTTAGGGTATTAGATTTTGTTTTTAGGGTTTAGGGTTTTTGTTTTCATTTTTAGGGTTTGGAGTTTTTGGGTAGTATGCTTAGTTTTAGGGTTTAACTTTAAGGTTTAGGGTTTAGGGTTTTAGTGTATTCAAGTTGAGGGTTTTAGGTTTAAGTTTTTAGGGTTTTGGTTTTAGGTTTTAGGGTTTAGAATTTTAGGGTTTAATGTTTGCTTTTAGGGTTTAGGGTTTTAGTGTATTAAAGATTAGGGTTTTAGTTTTTAGGGTTTAGGGTTTTGTTTTTAGGTTTGAGTGCTTAGAGTATTAGGATTTAAGGATTAGTGTATTAAAGTTTGGGGTTTTAGATTTAGTTTTTAGGGTTTAGGGTTTTTGTTTTAGGTTTTAGGGTTTTGATTTTTTGGGTTTAATGCTAAATTTTAGGGTTTAATTTTAAGGTTTAGGGTTTTGTTGTATTCAAGTTTAAGGTTTTAGGTTTTAGTTTTTAGGGTTTTGGTTTTAGGTTTTAGGGTTTAGAGTTTTAGGGTTTAATATTTGCTTTTAGGGTTTAGGGTTTTATTGTATTAAAGATTAGAGTTTTAGTGTATTAAAGATTAGGGTTTTAGTTTTTAGTTTTTAGGGTTTTGTTTTTAGGTTTTAGTGTTTAGAGTATTAGGACTTAGGGTTTAGTTTTTTAAAATTAAAGGTTTATGATTTAGTTTCTTGAATTTAGGGTTTAGGTTTTTGGTTTTAGGTTTTAGGGTTTTGAGTTTTTGGGTTTAATGCTTAGTTTTAGGGTTTAATTTTAGGTTTTAGGGTTTTGTTGTATTCAAGTTAAGGTTTTTAGGTTTTAGTTATGAGGGTTTTGGTTTTAGATTTTAGGGTTTTGAATTTAAGGGTTTAATGTTTACTTTTAGGGTTTAGGGTTTTAGTGTATTAAAGATTAGGGTTTTAGTTTTTAGGGTTTAGGGTTTTGTTTTTAGGTTTTAGTGTTTAGAGTATTATGATTTAGGGTTTAGTGTATTAAAGTTTAGGGTTTTTGATTTAGGTTTTAGGGTTTAGGGTTTAGGGTTTTTGTTTTCAATTTTAGGGTTTTGAGTATTTGGGTAATATGCTTAGTTTTAGGGTTTAATTTTAAGGTTTATGGTTTAGGGTTTTAGTGTATTCAAGTTGAGGGTTTTAAATTTTAGTTTTTTGGGTTTTGGTTTTAGGTTTTAGGGTTTAGAATTTTAGGGTTTAATGTTTGCTTTTAGGGTTTAGGGTTTTTAGTGTATTAAACATTAGGGTTTAGGGTTTTGTTTTTAGGTTTTAGTGTTTAGAGTATTAGGATTTAGGGTTTAGTGTATTAAAGTTTAGGGTTTTAGATTTGGGTTTTAGGGTTTAGGGTTTAGGGTTTTTGTTTTTAATTTTAAGGTTTCCAGTTTTATGGTAATATGCTTAGTTTTAGGGTTTAATTTTAAGGTTTATGGTTTAGGGTTTTAGTGTATTCAAGTTCAGGGTTTTAGGTTTTAGTTTTTAGGGTTTTTGTTTTAGGTTTTAGGGTTTAGAATATTAGGGTTTAATGTTTAGTTTTAGGGTTTAGAATATTAGGGTTTAATGTTTAGTTTTAGGGTTTAGGGTTTTAGTGTATTAAAGATTAGGGTTTTAGTTTTTAGGGTTTAGGGTTTTAGTTTTTGGGTGTAGTGTTTTGTTTTTATGTTTAAGTTTTTAAAGTATTAGGATTTAGGGTTTAGTGTATTAAAGTTTGGGGTTTTAGATTTAGTTTTTAGGGTTTAGGGTTTTTGTGTTAGGTTTTAGGGTTTTGAGTTTTTGGGTTTAATGCTAAATTTTAGGGTTTAATTTTAAGGTTTAGGGTTTTGTTGTATTCATGTTTAGGGTTTTAGGTTTTAGTTTTTAAGGTTTTGGTTTTAGGTTTTAGGGTTTAGAGTTTTAGGGTTTAATATTTGCTTTTAGGGTTTAGGGTTTTAGTGTATTAAAGATTAGGATTTTAGTTTTTTGGTTTTAGGATTTTGTTTTTAGGTTTTAGTGTTTAGAGTATTAGGACTTAGGGTTTAGTGTATTAAAATTTAGGGTATTAGATTTTGTTTTTAGGGTTTAGGGTTTTTGTTTTCATTTTTAGGGTTTGGAGTTTTTGGGTAATATGCTTAGTTTTAGGGTTTAACTTTAAGGTTTAGGGTTTAGGGTTTTAGTGTATTCAAGTTGAGGGTTTTAGGTTTAAGTTTTTAGGGTTTTGGTTTTAGGTTTTAGGGTTTAGAATTTTAGGGTTTAATGTTTGCTTTTAGGGTTTAGGGTTTTAGTGTATTAAAGATTAGGGTTTTAGTTTTTAGGGTTTAGGGTTTTGTTTTTAGGTTTGAGTGCTTAGAGTATTAGGATTTAGGGATTAGTGTATTAAAGTTTGGGGTTTTAGATTTAGTTTTTAGGGTTTAGGGTTTTTGTTTTAGGTTTTAGGGTTTTGATTTTTTGGGTTTAATGCTAAATTTTAGGGTTTAATTTTAAGGTTTAGGGTTTCGTTGTATTCAAGTTTAAGGTTTTAGGTTTTAGTTTTTAGGGTTTTGGTTTTAGGTTTTAGGGTTTAGAGTTTTAGGTTTAATATTTGCTTTTAGGGTTTAGGGTTTTATTGTATTAAAGATTAGAGTTTTAGTGTATTAAAGATTAGGGTTTTAGTTTTTAGTTTTTAGGGTTTTGTTTTTAGGTTTTAGTGTTTAGAGTATTAGGACTTAGGGTTTAGTTTTTTAAAATTAAAGGTTTATGATTTAGTTTCTTGAGTTTAGGGTTTAGGTTTTTGGTTTTAGGTTTTAGGGTTTTGAGGTTTTGGGTTTAATGCTTAGTTTTAGGGTTTAATTTTAGGTTTTAGGGTTTTGTTGTATTCAAGTTAAGGTTTTTAGGTTTTAGTTATGAGGGTTTTGGTTTTAGATTTTAGGGTTTTGAATTTAAGGGTTTAATGTTTACTTTTAGGGTTTAGGGTTTTAGTGTATTAAAGATTAGGGTTTTAGTTTTTAGGGTTTAGGGTTTTGTTTTTATGTTTTAGTGTTTAGAGTATTAGGATTTAGGGTTTAGTGTATTAAAGTTTAGGGTTTTTGATTTAGGTTTTAGGGTTTAGGGTTTAGGGTTTTTGTTTTCAATTTTAGGGTTTTGAGTATTTGGGTAATATGCTTAGTTTTAGGGTTTAATTTTAAGGTTTATGGTTTAGGGTTTTAGTGTATTCAAGTTGAGGGTTTTAAGTTTTAGTTTTTTGGGTTTTGGTTTTAGGTTTTAGGGTTTAGAATTTTAGGGTTTAATGTTTGCTTTTAGGGTTTAGGGTTTTTAGTGTATTAAACATTAGGGTTTTAGTTTTTAGGGTTTAGGGTTTTGTTTTTAGGTTTTAGTGTTTAGAGTATTAGGATTTAGGGTTTAGTGTATTAAAGTTTAGGGTTTTAGATTTGGTTTTTAGGGTTTAGGGTTTAGGGTTTTTGTTTTTAATTTTAGGGTTTCCAGTTTTATGGTAATATGCTTAGTTTTAGGGTTTAATTTTAAGGTTTATGGTTTAGGGTTTTAGTGTATTCAAGTTCAGGGTTTTAGGTTTTAGTTTTTAGGGTTTTGTTTTAGGTTTTAGGGTTTAGAATATTAGGGTTTAATGTTTAGTTTTAGGGTTTAGAATATTAGGGTTTAATGTTTAGTTTTAGGGTTTAGGGTTTTAGTGTATTAAAGATTAGGGTTTTAGTTTTTAGGGTTTAGGGTTTTGTTTTTAGGGTTTTAGTGTATTAAAGATTAGGGTTTTAGTTTTTGGGTGTAGTGTTTTGTTTTTATGTTTAAGTTTTTAAAGTATTAGGATTTAGGGTTTAGTGTATTAAAGTTTGGGGTTTTAGATTTAGTTTTTAGGGTTTAGGGTTTTTGTGTTAGGTTTTAGGGTTTTGAGTTTTTGGGTTTAGTGCTAAATTTTAGGGTTTAATTTTAAGGTTTAGGGTTTTGTTGTATTCATGTTTAGGGTTTTAGGTTTTAGTTTTTAAGGTTTTGGTTTTAGGTTTTAGGGTTTAGAGTTTTAGGGTTTAATATTTGCTTTTAGGGTTTAGGGTTTTAGTGTATTAAAGATTAGGATTTTAGTTTTTAGGTTTTAGGATTTTGTTTTTAGGTTTTAGTGTTTAGAGTATTAGGACTTAGGGTTTAGTGTATTAAAATTTAGGGTATTAGATTTTGTTTTTAGGGTTTAGGGTTTTTGTTTTCATTTTTAGGGTTTGGAGTTTTTGGGTAATATGCTTAGTTTTAGGGTTTAACTTTAAGGTTTAGGGTTTAGGGTTTTAGTGTATTCAAGTTGAGGGTTTTAGGTTTAAGTTTTTAGGGTTTTGGTTTTAGGTTTTAGGGTTTAGAATTTTAGGGTTTAATGTTTGCTTTTAGGGTTTAGGGTTTTAGTGTATTAAAGATTAGGGTTTTAGTTTTTAGGGTTTAGGGTTTTGTTTTTAGGTTTGAGTGCTTAGAGTATTAGGATTTAGGGATTAGTGTATTAAAGTTTGGGGTTTTAGATTTAGTTTTTAGGGTTTAGGGTTTTTGTTTTAGGTTTTAGGGTTTTGATTTTTTGGGTTTAATGCTAAATTTTAGGGTTTAATTTTAAGGTTTAAGGTTTTGTTGTATTCAAGTTTAAGGTTTTAGGTTTTAGTTTTTAGGGTTTTGGTTTTAGGTTTTAGGGTTTAGAGTTTTAGGGTTTAATATTTGCTTTTAGGGTTTAGGGTTTTATTGTATTAAAGATTAGAGTTTTAGTGTATTAAAGATTAGGGTTTTAGTTTTTAGTTTTTAGGGTTTTGTTTTTAGGTTTTAGTGTTTAGAGTATTAGGACTTAGGGTTTAGTTTTTTAAAATTAAAGGTTTATGATTTTGTTTCTTGAATTTAGGGTTTAGGTTTTTGGTTTTAGGTTTTAGGGTTTTGAGGTTTTGGGTTTAATGCTTAGTTTTAAGGTTTAATTTTAGGTTTTAGGGTTTTGTTGTATTCAAGTTAAGGTTTTTAGGTTTTAGTTATGAGGGTTTTGGTTTTAGATTTTAGGGTTTTGAATTTAAGGGTTTAATGTTTACTTTTAGGGTTTAGGGTTTTAGTGTATTAAAGATTAGGGTTTTAGTTTTTAGGGTTTAGGGTTTTGTTTTTATGTTTTAGTGTTTAGAGTATTAGGATTTAGGGTTTAGTGTATTAAAGTTTAGGGTTTTTGATTTAGGTTTTAGGGTTTAGGGTTTAGGGTTTTTGTTTTCAATTTTAGGGTTTTGAGTATTTGGGTAATATGCTTAGTTTTAGGGTTTAATTTTAAGGTTTATGGTTTAGGGTTTTAGTGTATTCAAGTTGAGGGTTTTAAGTTTTAGTTTTTTGGGTTTTGGTTTTAGGTTTTAGGGTTTAGAATTTTAGGGTTTAATGTTTGCTTTTAGGGTTTAGGGTTTTTAGTGTATTAAACATTAGGGTTTTAGTTTTTAGGGTTTAGGGTTTTGTTTTTAGGTTTTAGTGTTTAGAGTATTAGGATTTAGGGTTTAGTGTATTAAAGTTTAGGGTTTTAGATTTGGTTTTTAGGGTTTAGGGTTTAGGGTTTTTGTTTTTAATTTTAGGGTTTCCAGTTTTATGGTAATATGCTTAGTTTTAGGGTTTAATTTTAAGGTTTATGGTTTAGGGTTTTAGTGTATTCAAGTTCAGGGTTTTAGGTTTTAGTTTTTAGGGTTTTGTTTTAGGTTTTAGGGTTTAGAATATTAGGGTTTAATGTTTAGTTTTAGGGTTTAGAATATTAGGGTTTAATGTTTAGTTTTAGGGTTTAGGGTTTTAGTGTATTAAAGATTAGGGTTTTAGTTTTTAGGGTTTAGGGTTTTGTTTTTAGGGTTTTAGTGTATTAAAGATTAGGGTTTTAGTTTTTGGGTGTAGTGTTTTGTTTTTATGTTTAAGTTTTTAAAGTATTAGGATTTAGGGTTTAGTGTATTAAAGTTTGGGGTTTTAGATTTAGTTTTTAGGGTTTAGGGTTTTTGTGTTAGGTTTTAGGGTTTTGAGTTTTTGGGTTTAGTGCTAAATTTTAGGGTTTAATTTTAAGGTTTAGGGTTTTGTTGTATTCATGTTTAGGGTTTTAGGTTTTAGTTTTTAAGGTTTTGGTTTTAGGTTTTAGGGTTTAGAGTTTTAGGGTTTAATATTTGCTTTTAGGGTTTAGGGTTTTAGTGTATTAAAGATTAGGATTTTAGTTTTTAGGTTTTAGGATTTTGTTTTTAGGTTTTAGTGTTTAGAGTATTAGGACTTAGGGTTTAGTGTATTAAAATTTAGGGTATTAGATTTTGTTTTTAGGGTTTAGGGTTTTTGTTTTCATTTTTAGGGTTTGGAGTTTTTGGGTAATATGCTTAGTTTTAGGGTTTAACTTTAAGGTTTAGGGTTTAGGGTTTTAGTGTATTCAAGTTGAGGGTTTTAGGTTTAAGTTTTTAGGGTTTTGGTTTTAGGTTTTAGGGTTTAGAATTTTAGGGTTTAATGTTTGCTTTTAGGGTTTAGGGTTTTAGTGTATTAAAGATTAGGGTTTTAGTTTTTAGGGTTTAGGGTTTTGTTTTTAGGTTTGAGTGCTTAGAGTATTAGGATTTAGGGATTAGTGTATTAAAGTTTGGGGTTTTAGATTTAGTTTTTAGGGTTTAGGGTTTTTGTTTTAGGTTTTAGGGTTTTGATTTTTTGGGTTTAATGCTAAATTTTAGGGTTTAATTTTAAGGTTTAAGGTTTTGTTGTATTCAAGTTTAAGGTTTTAGGTTTTAGTTTTTAGGGTTTTGGTTTTAGGTTTTAGGGTTTAGAGTTTTAGGGTTTAATATTTGCTTTTAGGGTTTAGGGTTTTATTGTGTTAAAGATTAGAGTTTTAGTGTATTAAAGATTAGGGTTTTAGTTTTTAGTTTTTAGGGTTTTGTTTTTAGGTTTTAGTGTTTAGAGTATTAGGACTTAGGGTTTAGTTTTTTAAAATTAAAGGTTTATGATTTTGTTTCTTGAATTTAGGGTTTAGGTTTTTGGTTTTAGGTTTTAGGGTTTTGAGGTTTTGGGTTTAATGCTTAGTTTTAAGGTTTAATTTTAGGTTTTAGGGTTTTGTTGTATTCAAGTTAAGGTTTTTAGGTTTTAGTTATGAGGGTTTTGGTTTTAGATTTTAGGGTTTTGAATTTAAGGGTTTAATGTTTACTTTTAGGGTTTAGGGTTTTAGTGTATTAAAGATTAGGGTTTTAGTTTTTAGGGTTTAGGGTTTTGTTTTTATGTTTTAGTGTTTAGAGTATTAGGATTTAGGGTTTAGTGTATTAAAGTTTAGGGTTTTTGATTTAGGTTTTAGGGTTTAGGGTTTAGGGTTTTTGTTTTCAATTTTAGGGTTTTGAGTATTTGGGTAATATGCTTAGTTTTAGGGTTTAATTTTAAGGTTTATGGTTTAGGGTTTTAGTGTATTCAAGTTGAGGGTTTTAAGTTTTAGTTTTTTGGGTTTTGGTTTTAGGTTTTAGGGTTTAGAATTTTAGGGTTTAATGTTTGCTTTTAGGGTTTAGGGTTTTTAGTGTATTAAACATTAGGGTTTTAGTTTTTAGGGTTTAGGGTTTTGTTTTTAGGTTTTAGTGTTTAGAGTATTAGGATTTAGGGTTTAGTGTATTAAAGTTTAGGGTTTTAGATTTGGTTTTTAGGGTTTAGGGTTTAGGGTTTTTGTTTTTAATTTTAGGGTTTCCAGTTTTATGGTAATATGCTTAGTTTTAGGGTTTAATTTTAAGGTTTATGGTTTAGGGTTTTAGTGTATTCAAGTTCAGGGTTTTAGGTTTTAGTTTTTAGGGTTTTTGTTTTAGGTTTTAGGGTTTAGAATATTAGGGTTTAATGTTTAGTTTTAGGGTTTAGAATATTAGGGTTTAATGTTTAGTTTTAGGGTTTAGGGTTTTAGTGTATTAAAGATTAGGGTTTTAGTTTTTAGGGTTTAGGGTTTTGTTTTTAGGGTTTTAGTGTATTAAAGATTAGGGTTTTAGTTTTTGGGTGTAGTGTTTTGTTTTTATGTTTAAGTTTTTAAAGTATTAGGATTTAGGGTTTAGTGTATTAAAGTTTGGGGTTTTAGATTTAGTTTTTAGGGTTTAGGGTTTTTGTGTTAGGTTTTAGGGTTTTGAGTTTTTGGGTTTAGTGCTAAATTTTAGGGTTTAATTTTAAGGTTTAGGGTTTTGTTGTATTCATGTTTAGGGTTTTAGGTTTTAGTTTTTAAGGTTTTGGTTTTAGGTTTTAGGGTTTAGAGTTTTAGGGTTTAATATTTGCTTTTAGGGTTTAGGGTTTTAGTGTATTAAAGATTAGGATTTTAGTTTTTAGGTTTTAGGATTTTGTTTTTAGGTTTTAGTGTTTAGAGTATTAGGACTTAGGGTTTAGTGTATTAAAATTTAGGGTATTAGATTTTGTTTTTAGGGTTTAGGGTTTTTGTTTTCATTTTTAGGGTTTGGAGTTTTTGGGTAATATGCTTAGTTTTAGGGTTTAACTTTAAGGTTTAGGGTTTAGGGTTTTAGTGTATTCAAGTTGAGGGTTTTAGGTTTAAGTTTTTATGGTTTTGGTTTTAGGTTTTAGGGTTTAGAATTTTAGGGTTTAATGTTTGCTTTTAGGGTTTAGGGTTTTAGTGTATTAAAGATTAGGGTTTTAGTTTTTAGGGTTTAGGGTTTTGTTTTTAGGTTTGAGTGCTTAGAGTATTAGGATTTAAGGATTAGTGTATTAAAGTTTGGGGTTTTAGATTTAGTTTTTAGGGTTTAGGGTTTTTGTTTTAGGTTTTAGGGTTTTGATTTTTTGGGTTTAATGCTAAATTTTAGGGTTTAATTTTAAGGTTTAGGGTTTTGTTGTATTCAAGTTTAAGGTTTTAGGTTTTAGTTTTTAGGGTTTTGGTTTTAGGTTTTAGGGTTTAGAGTTTTAGGGTTTAATATTTGCTTTTAGGGTTTAGGGTTTTATTGTATTAAAGATTAGAGTTTTAGTGTATTAAAGATTAGGGTTTTAGTTTTTAGTTTTTAGGGTTTTGTTTTTAGGTTTTAGTGTTTAGAGTATTAGGACTTAGGGTTTAGTTTTTTAAAATTAAAGGTTTATGATTTAGTTTCTTGAATTTAGGGTTTAGGTTTTTGGTTTTAGGTTTTAGGGTTTTGAGTTTTTGGGTTTAATGCTTAGTTTTAGGGTTTAATTTTAGGTTTTAGGGTTTTGTTGTATTCAAGTTAAGGTTTTTAGGTTTTAGTTATGAGGGTTTTGGTTTTAGATTTTAGGGTTTTGAATTTAAGGGTTTAATGTTTACTTTTAGGGTTTAGGGTTTTAGTGTATTAAAGATTAGGGTTTTAGTTTTTAGGGTTTAGGGTTTTGTTTTTAGGTTTTAGTGTTTAGAGTATTATGATTTAGGGTTTAGTGTATTAAAGTTTAGGGTTTTTGATTTAGGTTTTAGGGTTTAGGGTTTAGGGTTTTTGTTTTCAATTTTAGGGTTTTGAGTATTTGGGTAATATGCTTAGTTTTAGGGTTTAATTTTAAGGTTTAGGGTTTAGGGTTTTAGTGTATTCAAGTTGAGGGTTTTAAGTTTTAGTTTTTTGGGTTTTGGTTTTAGGTTTTAGGGTTTAGAATTTTAGGGTTTAATGTTTGCTTTTAGGGTTTAGGGTTTTTAGTGTATTAAACATTAGGGTTTTAGTTTTTAGGGTTTAGGGTTTTGTTTTTAGGTTTTAGTGTTTAGAGTATTAGGATTTAGGGTTTAGTGTATTAAAGTTTAGGGTTTTAGATTTGGGTTTTAGGGTTTAGGGTTTAGGGTTTTTGTTTTTAATTTTAAGGTTTCCAGTTTTATGGTAATATGCTTAGTTTTAGGGTTTAATTTTAAGGTTTATGGTTTAGGGTTTTAGTGTATTCAAATTCAGGGTTTTAGGTTTTAGTTTTTAGGGTTTTTGTTTTAGGTTTTAGGGTTTAGAATATTAGGGTTTAATGTTTAGTTTTAGGGTTTAGAATATTAGGGTTTAATGTTTAGTTTTAGGGTTTAGGGTTTTAGTGTATTAAAGATTAGGGTTTTAGTTTTTAGGGTTTAGGGTTTTGTTTTTAGGGTTTTAGTGTATTAAAGATTAGGGTTTTAGTTTTTGGGTGTAGTGTTTTGTTTTTATGTTTAAGTTTTTAAAGTATTAGGATTTAGGGTTTAGTGTATTAAAGTTTGGGGTTTTAGATTTAGTTTTTAGGGTTTAGGGTTTTTGTGTTAGGTTTTAGGGTTTTGAGTTTTTGGGTTTAGTGCTAAATTTTAGGGTTTAATTTTAAGGTTTAGGGTTTTGTTGTATTCATGTTTAGGGTTTTAGGTTTTAGTTTTTAAGGTTTTGGTTTTAGGTTTTAGGGTTTAGAGTTTTAGGGTTTAATATTTGCTTTTAGGGTTTAGGGTTTTAGTGTATTAAAGATTAGGATTTTAGTTTTTAGGTTTTAGGATTTTGTTTTTAGGTTTTAGTGTTTAGAGTATTAGGACTTAGGGTTTAGTGTATTAAAATTTAGGGTATTAGATTTTGTTTTTAGGGTTTAGGGTTTTTGTTTTCATTTTTAGGGTTTGGAGTTTTTGGGTAATATGCTTAGTTTTAGGGTTTAACTTTAAGGTTTAGGGTTTAGGGTTTTAGTGTATTCAAGTTGAGGGTTTTAGGTTTAAGTTTTTATGGTTTTGGTTTTAGGTTTTAGGGTTTAGAATTTTAGGGTTTAATGTTTGCTTTTAGGGTTTAGGGTTTTAGTGTATTAAAGATTAGGGTTTTAGTTTTTAGGGTTTAGGGTTTTGTTTTTAGGTTTGAGTGCTTAGAGTATTAGGATTTAGGGATTAGTGTATTAAAGTTTGGGGTTTTAGATTTAGTTTTTAGGGTTTAGGGTTTTTGTTTTAGGTTATAGGGTTTTGATTTTTTGGGTTTAATGCTAAATTTTAGGGTTTAATTTTAAGGTTTAGGGTTTTGTTGTATTCAAGTTTAAGGTTTTAGGTTTTAGTTTTTAGGGTTTTGGTTTTAGGTTTTAGGGTTTAGAGTTTTAGGGTTTAATATTTGCTTTTAGGGTTTAGGGTTTTATTGTATTAAAGATTAGAGTTTTAGTGTATTAAAGATTAGGGTTTTAGTTTTTAGTTTTTAGGGTTTTGTTTTTAGGTTTTAGTGTTTAGAGTATTAGGACTTAGGGTTTAGTTTTTTAAAATTTAAGGTTTATGATTTAGTTTCTTGAATTTAGGGTTTAGGTTTTTGGTTTTAGGTTTTAGGGTTTTGAGTTTTAGGGTTTAATTTTAGGTTTTAGGGTTTTGTTGTATTCAAGTTAAGGTTTTTAGGTTTTAGTTATGTGGGTTTTGGTTTTAGATTTTAGGGTTTTGAATTTAAGGGTTTAATGTTTACTTTTAGGGTTTAGGGTTTTAGTGTATTAAAGATTAGGGTTTTAGTTTTTAGGGTTTAGGGTTTTGTTTTTAGGTTTTAGTGTTTAGAGTATTAGGATTTAGGGTTTAGTGTATTAAAGTTTAGGGTTTTAGATTTGGTTTTTAGGGTTTAGGGTTTAGGGTTTTTGTTTTTAATTTTAGGGTTTCCAGTTTTATGGTAATATGCTTAGTTTTAGGGTTTAATTTTAAGGTTTATGGTTTAGGGTTTTAGTGTATTCAAGTTGAGGGTTTTAGGTTTTAGTTTTTAGGGTTTTTGTTTTAGGTTTTAGGGTTTAGAATATTAGGGTTTAATGTTTAGTTTTAGGGTTTAGAATATTAGGGTTTAATGTTTAGTTTTAGGGTTTAGGGTTTTAGTGTATTAAAGATTAGGGTTTTAGTTTTTAGGGTTTAGGGTTTTGTTTTTAGGGTTTTAGTGTATTAAAGATTAGGGTTTTAGTTTTTGGGTGTAGTGTTTTGTTTTTATGTTTAAGTTTTTAAAGTATTAGGATTTAGGGTTTAGTGTATTAAAGTTTGGGGTGTTAGATTTAGTTTTTAGGGTTTAGGGTTTTTGTGTTAGGTTTTAGGGTTTTGAGTTTTTGGGTTTAATGCTAAATTTTAGGGTTTAATTTTAAGGATTAGGGTTTTGTTGTATTCATGTTTAGGGTTTTAGGTTTTAGTTTTTAAGGTTTTGGTTTTAGGTTTTAGGGTTTAGAGTTTTAGGGTTTAATATTTGCTTTTAGGGTTTAGGGTTTTAGTGTATTAAAGATTAGGATTTTAGTTTTTAGGTTTTAGGATTTTGTTTTTAGGTTTTAGTGTTTAGAGTATTAGGACTTAGGGTTTAGTGTATTAAAATTTAGGGTATTAGATTTTGTTTTTAGGGTTTAGGGTTTTTGTTTTCATTTTTAGGGTTTGGAGTTTTTGGGTAATATGCTTAGTTTTAGGGTTTAACTTTAAGGTTTAGGGTTTAGGGTTTTAGTGTATTCAAGTTGAGGGTTTTAGGTTTAAGTTTTTAGGGTTTTGGTTTTAGGTTTTAGGGTTTAGAATTTTAGGGTTTAATGTTTGCTTTTAGGGTTTAGGGTTTTAGTGTATTAAAGATTAGGGTTTTAGTTTTTAGGGTTTAGGGTTTGTTTTTAGGTTTGAGTGCTTAGAGTATTAGGATTTAGGGATTAGTGTATTAAAGTTTGGGGTTTTAGATTTAGTTTTTAGGGTTTAGGGTTTTTGTTTTAGGTTTTAGGGTTTTGATTTTTTGGGTTTAATGCTAAATTTTAGGGTTTAATTTTAAGGTTTAGGGTTTTGTTGTATTCAAGTTTAAGGTTTTAGGTTTTAGTTTTTAGGGTTTTGGTTTTAGGTTTTAGGGTTTAGAGTTTTAGGGATTAATATTTGCTTTTAGGCTTTAGGGTTTTATTGTATTAAAGATTAAAGTTTTAGTGTATTAAAGATTAGGGTTTTAGTTTTTAGTTTTTAGGGTTTTGTTTTTAGGTTTTAGTGTTTAGAGTATTAGGACTTAGGGTTTAGTTTTTTAAAATTTAAGGTTTATGATTTAGTTTCTTGAATTTAGGGTTTAGGTTTTTGGTTTTAGGTTTTAGGGTTTTGAGTTTTTGGGTTTAATGCTTAGTTTTAGGGTTTAATTTTAGGTTTTAGGGTTTTGTTGTATTCAAGTTAAGGTTTTTAGGTTTTAGTTATGTGGGTTTTGGTTTTAGATTTTAGGGTTTTGAATTTAAGGGTTTAATGTTTACTTTTAGGGTTTAGGGTTTTAGTGTATTAAAGATTAGGGTTTTAGTTTTTAGGGTTTAGGGTTTTGTTTTTAGGTTTTAGTGTTTAGAGTATTAGGATTTAGGGTTTAGTGTATTAAAGTTTAGGGTTTTAGATTTGGTTTTTAGGGTTTAGGGTTTAGGGTTTTTGTTTTTAATTTTAGGGTTTCCAGTTTTATGGTAATATGCTTAGTTTTAGGGTTTAATTTTAAGGTTTATGGTTTAGGGTTTTAGTGTATTCAAGTTGAGGGTTTTAGGTTTTAGTTTTTAGGGTTTTTGTTTTAGGTTTTAGGGTTTAGAATATTAGGGTTTAATGTTTAGTTTTAGGGTTTAGAATATTAGGGTTTAATGTTTAGTTTTAGGGTTTAGGGTTTTAGTGTATTAAAGATTAGGGTTTTAGTTTTTAGGGTTTAGGGTTTTGTTTTTAGGGTTTTAGTGTATTAAAGATTAGGGTTTTAGTTTTTGGGTGTAGTGTTTTGTTTTTATGTTTAAGTTTTTAAAGTATTAGGATTTAGGGTTTAGTGTATTAAAGTTTGGGGTTTTAGATTTAGTTTTTAGGGTTTAGGGTTTTTGTGGGTTTAATGCTAAATTTTAGGGTTTAATTTTAAGGTTTAGGGTTTTGTTGTATTCATGTTTAGGGTTTTAGGTTTTAGTTTTTAAGGTTTTGGTTTTAGGTTTTAGGGTTTAGAGTTTTAGGGTTTAATATTTGCTTTTAGGGTTTAGGGTTTTAGTTTATTAAAGATTAGGATTTTAGTTTTTAGGTTTTAGGATTTTGTTTTTAGGTTTTAGTGTTTAGAGTATTAGGACTTAGGGTTTAGTGTATTAAAATTTAGGGTATTAGATTTTGTTTTTAGGGTTTAGGGTTTTTGTTTTCATTTTTAGGGTTTGGAGTTTTTGGGTAATATGCTTAGTTTTAGGGTTTAACTTTAAGGTTTAGGGTTTAGGGTTTTAGGGTATTCAAGTTGAGGGTTTTAGGTTTAAGTTTTTAGGGTTTTGGTTTTAGGTTTTAAGGTTTAGAATTTTAGGGTTTAATGTTTGCTTTTAGGGTTTAGGGTTTTAGTGTATTAAAGATTAGGGTTTTAGTTTTTAGGGTTTAGGGTTTTGTTTTTAGGTTTGAGTGCTTAGAGTATTAGGATTTAGGGATTAGTGTATTAAAGTTTGGGGTTTTAGATTTAGTTTTTAGGGTTTAGGGTTTTTGTTTTAGGTTTTAGGGTTTTGATTTTTTGGGTTTAATGCTAAATTTTAGGGTTTAATTTTAAGGTTTAGGGTTTTGTTGTATTCAAGTTTAGGGTTTTAGGTTTTAGTTTTTAGGGTTTTGGTTTTAGGTTTTAGGGTTTAGAGTTTTAGGGTTTAATATTTGCTTTTAGGGTTTAGGGTTTTATTGTATTAAAGATTAGAGTTTTAGTGTATTAAAGATTAGGGTTTTAGTTTTTAGTTTTTAGGGTTTTGTTTTTAGGTTTTAGTGTTTAGAGTATTAGGACTTAGGGTTTAGTTTTTTAAAATTTAAGGTTTATGATTTAGTTTCTTGAATTTAGGGTTTAGGTTTTTGGTTTTATGTTTTAGGGTTTTGAGTTTTTGGGTTTAATGCTTAGTTTTAGGGTTTAATTTTAGGTTTTAGGGTTTTGTTGTATTCAAGTTAAGGTTTTTAGGTTTTAGTTATGTGGGTTTTGGTTTTAGATTTTAGGGTTTTGAATTTAAGGGTTTAATGTTTACTTTTAGGGTTTAGGGTTTTAGTGTATTAAAGATTAGGGTTTTAGTTTTTAGGGTTTAGGGTTTTGTTTTTAGGTTTTAGTGTTTAGAGTATTAGGATTTAGGGTTTAGTGTATTAAAGTTTAGGGTTTTTGATTTAGGTTTTAGGGTTTAGGGTTTAGGGTTTTTGTTTTCAATTTTAGGGTTTTGAGTATTTGGGTAATATGCTTAGTTTTAGGGTTTAATTTTAAGGTTTATGGTTTAGGGTTTTAGTGTATTCAAGTTGAGGGTTTTATGTTTTAGTTTTTTGGGTTTTGGTTTTAGGTTTTAGGGTTTAGAATTTTAGGGTTTAATGTTTGCTTTTAGGGTTTAGGATTTTTAGTGTATTAAACATTAGGGTTTTAGTTTTTAGGGTTTAGGGTTTTGTTTTTAGGTTTTAGTGTTTAGAGTATTAGGATTTAGGGTTTAGTGTATTAAAGATTAGGGTTTTAGATTTGGTTTTTAGGGTTTAGGGTTTAGGGTTTTTGTTTTTAATTTTAGGGTTTCCAGTTTTATGGTAATATGCTTAGTTTTAGGGTTTAATTTTAAGGTTTATGGTTTAGGGTTTTAGAGTATTCAAGTTGAGGGTTTTAGGTTTTAGTTTTTAGGGTTTTTGTTTTAGGTTTTAGGGTTTAGAATATTAGGGTTTAATGTTTAGTTTTAGGGTTTAGAATATTAGGGTTTAATGTTTAGTTTTAGGGTTTAGGGTTTTAGTGTATTAAAGATTAGGGTTTTAGTTTTTAGGGTTTAGGGTTTTGTTTTTAGGGTTTTAGTGTATTAAAGATTAGGGTTTTAGTTTTTGGGTGTAGTGTTTTGTTTTTATGTTTAGGTTTTTAAAGTATTAGGATTTAGGGTTTAGTGTATTAAAGTTTGGGGTTTTAGATTTAGTTTTTAGGGTTTAGGGTTTTTGTGTTAGGTTTTAGGGTTTTGAGTTTTTGGGTTTAATGCTAAATTTTAGGGTTTAATTTTAAGGTTTAGGGTTTTGTTGTATTCATGTTTAGGGTTTTAGGTTTTAGTTTTTAAGGTTTTGGTTTTAGGTTTTAGGGTTTAGAGTTTTAGGGTTTAATATTTGCTTTTAGGGTTTAGGGTTTTAGTGTATTAAAGATTAGGATTTTAGTTTTTTGGTTTTAGGATTTTGTTTTTAGGTTTTAGTGTTTAGAGTATTAGGACTTAGGGTTTAGTGTATTACAATTTAGGGTATTAGATTTTGTTTTTAGGGTTTAGGGTTTTTGTTTTCATTTTTAGGGTTTGGAGTTTTTGGGTAATATGCTTAGTTTTAGGGTTTAACTTTAAGGTTTAGGGTTTAGGGTTTTAGGGTATTCAAGTTGAGGGTTTTAGGTTTATGTTTTTAGGGTTTTGGTTTTAGGTTTTAAGGTTTAGAATTTTAGGGTTTAATGTTTGCTTTTAGGGTTTAGGGTTTTAGTGTATTAAAGATTAGGGTTTTAGTTTTTAGGGTTTAGGGTTTTGTTTTTAGGTTTGAGTGCTTAGAGTATTAGGATTTAGGGATTAGTGTATTAAAGTTTGGGGTTTTAGATTTAGTTTTTAGGGTTTAGGGTTTTTGTTTTAGGTTTTAGGGTTTTGATTTTTTGGGTTTAATGCTAAATTTTAGGGTTTAATTTTAAGGTTTAGGGTTTTGTTGTATTCAAGTTTAGGGTTTTAGGTTTTAGTTTTTAGGGTTTTGGTTTTAGGTTTTAGGGTTTAGAGTTTTAGGGTTTAATATTTGCTTTTAGGGTTTAGGGTTTTATTGTATTAAAGATTAGAGTTTTAGTGTATTAAAGATTAGGGTTTTAGTTTTTAGTTTTTAGGGTTTTGTTTTTAGGTTTTAGTGTTTAGAGTATTAGGACTTAGGGTTTAGTTTTTTAAAATTTAAGGTTTATGATTTAGTTTCTTGAATTTAGGGTTTAGGTTTTTGGTTTTATGTTTTAGGGTTTTGAGTTTTTGGGTTTAATGCTTAGTTTTAGGGTTTAATTTTAGGTTTTAGGGTTTTGTTGTATTCAAGTTAAGGTTTTTAGGTTTTAGTTATGTGGGTTTTGGTTTTAGATTTTAGGGTTTTGAATTTAAGGGTTTAATGTTTACTTTTAGGGTTTAGGGTTTTAGTGTATTAAAGATTAGGGTTTTAGTTTTTAGGGTTTAGGGTTTTGTTTTTAGGTTTTAGTGTTTAGAGTATTAGTACTTAGGGTTTAGTGTATTAAAATTTAGGGTATTAGATTTTGTTTTTAGGGTTTAGGGTTTTTGTTTTCATTTTTAGGGTTTGGAGTTTTTGGGTAATATGCTTAGTTTTAGGCTTTAACTTTAAGGTTTAGGGTTTAGGGTTTTAGTGTATTTAAGTTGAGGGTTTTAGGTTTAAGTTTTTAGGGTTTTGGTTTTAGGTTTTAGGGTTTAGAATTTTAGGGTTTAATGTTTGCTTTTAGGGTTTTAGGTTTTAGTTATGAGGGTTTTGGTTTTGGGTTTTAGGGTTTTGAATTTTAGGGTTTAATGTTTAGTATTAGGGTTTAGGGTTTTAGTGTATTAAAGATTAGGATTTTAGTTTTTAGGGTTTAGGATTTTGTTTTTAGGTTTTAGTGTTTAGAGTATTAGGACTTAGGGTTTAGTGTATTAAAATTTACGGTTTAATATTTAGTTTAGAATTTTAGGGTTTAATGTTTGCTTTTAGGGTTTAGGGTTTTAGTGTATTAAAGATTAGGGTTTTAGTTTTTAGGGTTTAGGGTTTTGTTTTTAGGTTTGAGTGCTTAGAGTATTAGGATTTAGGGATTAGTGTATTAAAGTTTGGGGTTTTAGATTTAGTTTTTAGGGTTTAGGGTTTTTGTTTTAGGTTTTAGGGTTTTGATTTTTTGGGTTTAATGCTAAATTTTAGGGTTTAATTTTAAGGTTTAGGGTTTTGTTGTATTCAAGTTTAGGGTTTTAGGTTTTAGTTTTTAGGGTTTTGGTTTTAGGTTTTAGGGTTCAGAGTTTTAGGGTTTAATATTTGCTTTTAGGGTTTAGGGTTTTATTGTATTAAAGATTAGAGTTTTAGTGTATTAAAGATTAGGGTTTTAGTTTTTAGTTTTTAGGGTTTTGTTTTTAGGTTTTAGTGTTTAGAGTATTAGGACTTAGGGTTTAGTTTTTTAAAATTAAAGGTTTATGATTTAGTTTCTTGAATTTAGGGTTTAGGTTTTTGGTTTTAGGTTTTAGGGTTTTGAGTTTTTGGGTTTAATGCTTAGTTTTAGGGTTTAATTTTAGGTTTTAGGGTTTTGTTGTATTCAAGTTAAGGTTTTTAGGTTTTAGTTATGAGGGTTTTGGTTTTAGATTTTAGGGTTTTGAATTTAAGGGTTTAATGTTTACTTTTAGGGTTTAGGGTTTTAGTGTATTAAAGATTAGGGTTTTAGTTTTTAGGGTTTAGGGTTTTGTTTTTAGGTTTTAGTGTTTAGAGTATTAGGATTTAGGGTTTAGTGTATTAAAGTTTAGGGTTTTTGATTTAGGTTTTAGGTTTTAGGGTTTAGGGTTTTTGTTTTCAATTTTAGGGTTTTGAGTATTTGGGTAATATGCTTAGTTTTAGGGTTTAATTTTAAGGTTTATGGTTTAGGGTTTTAGTGTATTCAAGTTGAGGGTTTTAAGTTTTAGTTTTTTGGGTTTTGGTTTTAGGTTTTAGGGTTTAGAATTTTAGGGTTTAATGTTTGCTTTTAGGGTTTAGGGTTTTTAGTGTATTAAACATTAGGGTTTTAGTTTTTAGGGTTTAGGGTTTTGTTTTTAGGTTTTAGTGTTTAGAGTATTAGGATTTAGGGTTTAGTGTATTATAGTTTAGGGTTTTAGATTTGGTTTTTAGGGTTTAGGGTTTAGGGTTTTTGTTTTTAATTTTAGGGTTTCCAGTTTTATGGTAATATGCTTAGTTTTAGGGTTTAATTTTAAGGTTTATGGTTTAGGGTTTTAGTGTATTCAAGTTGAGGGTTTTAGGTTTTAGTTTTTAGGGTTTTTGTTTTAGGTTTTAGGGTTTAGAATATTAGGGTTTAATGTTTAGTTTTGGGGTTTAGAATATTAGGGTTTAATGTTTAGTTTTAGGGTTTAGGGTTTTAGTGTATTAAAGATTAGGGTTTTAGTTTTTAGGGTTTAGGGTTTTGTTTTTAGGGTTTTAGTGTATTTAAGATTAGGGTTTTAGTTTTTGGGTGTAGTGTTTTGTTTTTATGTTTAAGTTTTTAAAGTATTAGGATTTAGGGTTTAGTGCATTAAAGTTTGGGGTTTTAGATTTAGTTTTTAGGGTTTAGGGTTTTTGTGTTAGGTTTTAGGGTTTTGAGTTTTTGGGTTTAATGCTAAATTTTATGGTTTAATTTTAAGGTTTAGGGTTTTGTTGTTTTCATGTTTAGGGTTTTAGGTTTTAGTTTTTAAGGTTTTGGTTTTAGGTTTTAGGGTTTAGAGTTTTAGGGTTTAATATTTGCTTTTAGGGTTTAGGGTTTTAGTGTATTAAAGATTAGGATTTTAGTTTTTAGGTTTTAGGATTTTGTTTTTAGGTTTTAGTGTTTAGAGTATTAGTACTTAGGGTTTAGTGTATTAAAATTTAGGGTATTAGATTTTGTTTTTAGGGTTTAGGGTTTTTGTTTTCATTTTTAGGGTTTGGAGTTTTTGGGTAATATGCTTAGTTTTAGGCTTTAACTTTAAGGTTTAGGGTTTAGGGTTTTAGTGTATTTAAGTTGAGGGTTTTAGGTTTAAGTTTTTAGGGTTTTGGTTTTAGGTTTTAGGGTTTAGAATTTTAGGGTTTAATGTTTGCTTTTAGGGTTTAGGGTTTTAGTGTATTAAAGATTAGGGTTTTAGTTTTTAGGGTTTAGGGTTTTGTTTTTAGGTTTGAGTGCTTAGAGTATTAGGATTTAGGGATTAGTGTATTAAAGTTTGGGGTTTTAGATTTAGTTTTTAGGGTTTAGGGTTTTTGTTTTAGGTTTTAGGGTTTTGATTTTTTGGGTTTAATGCTAAATTTTAGGGTTTAATTTTAAGGTTTAGGGTTTTGTTGTATTCAAGTTTAGGGTTTTAGGTTTTAGTTTTTAGGGTTTTGGTTTTAGGTTTTAGGGTTCAGAGTTTTAGGGTTAAATATTTGCTTTTAGGGTTTAGGGTTTTATTGTATTAAAGATTAGAGTTTTAGTGTATTAAAGATTAGGGTTTTTGTTTTTAGTTTTTAAGGTTTTGTTTTTAGGTTTTAGTGTTTAGAGTATTAGGACTTAGGGTTTAGTTTTTTAAAATTAAAGGTTTATGATTTAGTTTCTTGAATTTAGGGTTTAGGTTTTTGGTTTTAGGTTTTAGGGTTTTGAGTTTTTGGGTTTAATGCTTAGTTTTAGGGTTTAATTTTAGGTTTTAGGGTTTTGTTGTATTCAAGTTAAGGTTTTTAGGTTTTAGTTATGAGGGTTTTGGTTTTAGATTTTAGGGTTTTGAATTTAAGGGTTTAATGTTTACTTTTAGGGTTTAGGGTTTTAGTGTATTAAAGATTAGGGTTTTAGTTTTTAGGGTTTAGGGTTTTGTTTTTAGGGTTTTAGTGTATTAAAGATTAGGGTTTTAGTTTTTGGGTGTAGTGTTTTGTTTTTATGTTTAAGTTTTTAAAGTATTAGGATTTAGGGTTTAGTGTATTAAAGTTTGGGGTTTTAGATTTAGTTTTTAGGGTTTATGGTTTTTGTGTTAGGTTTTAGGGTTTTGAGTTTTTGGGTTTAATGCTAAATTTTAGGGTTTAATTTTAAGGTTTAGGGTTTTGTTGTATTCATGTTTAGGGTTTTAGGTTTTAGTTTTTAAGGTTTTGGTTTTAGGTTTTAGGGTTTAGAGTTTTAGGGTTTAATATTTGCTTTTAGGGTTTAGGGTTTTAGTGTATTAAAGATTAGGATTTTAGTTTTTTGGTTTTAGGATTTTGTTTTTAGGTTTTAGTGTTTAGAGTATTAGGACTTAGGGTTTAGTGTATTAAAATTTAGGGTATTAGATTTTGTTTTTAGGGTTTAGGGTTTTTGTTTTCATTTGTAGGGTTTGGAGTTTTTGGGTAATATGCTTAGTTTTAGGGTTTAACTTTAAGGTTTAGGGTTTAGGGTTTTAGTGTATTCAAGTTGAGGGTTTTAGGTTTAAGTTTTTAGGGTTTTGGTTTTAGGTTTTAGGGTTTAGAATTTTAGGGTTTAATGTTTGCTTTTAGGGTTTAGGGTTTTAGTGTATTAAAGATTAGGGTTTTAGTTTTTAGGGTTTAGGGTTTTGTTTTTAGGTTTGAGTGCTTAGAGTATTAGGATTTAGGGATTAGTGTATTAAAGTTTGGGGTTTTAGATTTAGTTTTTAGGGTTTAGGGTTTTTGTTTTAGGTTTTAGGGTTTTGATTTTTTGGGTTTAATGCTAAATTTTAGGGTTTAATTTTAAGGTTTAAGGTTTTGTTGTATTCAAGTTTAAGGTTTTAGGTTTTAGTTTTTAGGGTTTTGGTTTTAGGTTTTAGGGTTTTATTGTATTAAAGATTAGAGTTTTAGTGTATTAAAGATTAGGGTTTTAGTTTTTAGTTTTTAGGGTTTTGTTTTTAGGTTTTAGTGTTTAGAGTATTAGGACTTAGGGTTTAGTTTTTTAAAATTAAAGGTTTATGATTTAGTTTCTTGAATTTAGGGTTTAGGTTTTTGGTTTTAGGTTTTAGGGTTTTGAGGTTTTGGGTTTAATGCTTAGTTTTAAGGTTTAATTTTAGGTTTTAGGGTTTTGTTGTATTCAAGTTAAGGTTTTTAGGTTTTAGTTATGAGGGTTTTGGTTTTAGATTTTAGGGTTTTGAATTTAAGGGTTTAATGTTTACTTTTAGGGTTTAGGGTTTTAGTGTATTAAAGATTAGGGTTTTAGTTTTTAGGGTTTAGGGTTTTGTTTTTATGTTTTAGTGTTTAGAGTATTAGGATTTAGGGTTTAGTGTATTAAAGTTTAGGGTTTTTGATTTAGGTTTTAGGGTTTAGGGTTTTTGTTTTCAATTTTAGGGTTTTGAGTATTTGGGTAATATGCTTAGTTTTAGGGTTTAATTTTAAGGTTTATGGTTTAGGGTTTTAGTGTATTCAAGTTGAGGGTTTTAAGTTTTAGTTTTTTGGGTTTTGGTTTTAGGTTTTAGGGTTTAGAATTTTAGGGTTTAATGTTTGCTTTTAGGGTTTAGGGTTTTTAATGTATTAAACATTAGGGTTTTAGTTTTTAGGGTTTAGGGTTTTGTTTTTAGGTTTTAGTGTTTAGAGTATTAGGATTTAGGGTTTAGTGTATTAAAGTTTAGGGTTTTAGATTTGGTTTTTAGGGTTTAGGGTTTAGGGTTTTTGTTTTTAATTTTAGGGTTTCCAGTTTTATGGTAATATGCTTAGTTTTAGGGTTTAATTTTAAGGTTTATGGTTTAGGGTTTTAGTGTATTCAAGTTCAGGGTTTTAGGTTTTAGTTTTTAGGGTTTTTGTTTTAGGTTTTAGAGTTTAGAATATTAGGGTTTAATGTTTAGTTTTAGGGTTTAGAATATTAGGGTTTAATGTTTAGTTTTAGGGTTTAGGGTTTTAGTGTATTAAAGATTAGGGTTTTAGTTTTTAGGGTTTAGGGTTTTGTTTTTAGGGTTTTAGTGTATTAAAGATTAGGGTTTTAGTTTTTGGGTGTAGTGTTTTGTTTTTATGTTTAAGTTTTTAAAGTATTAGGATTTAGGGTTTAGTGTATTAAAGTTTGGGGTTTTAGATTTAGTTTTTAGGGTTTAGGGTTTTTGTGTTAGGTTTTAGGGTTTTGAGTTTTTGGGTTTAGTGCTAAATTTTAGGGTTTAATTTTAAGGTTTAGGGTTTTGTTGTATTCATGTTTAGGGTTTTAGGTTTTAGTTTTTAAGGTTTTGGTTTTAGGTTTTAGGGTTTAGAGTTTTAGGGTTTAATATTTGCTTTTAGGGTTTAGGGTTTTAGTGTATTAAAGATTAGGATTTTAGTTTTTAGGTTTTAGGATTTTGTTTTTAGGTTTTAGTGTTTAGAGTATTAGGACTTAGGGTTTAGTGTATTAAAATTTAGGGTATTAGATTTTGTTTTTAGGGTTTAGGGTTTTTGTTTTCATTTTTAGGGTTTGGAGTTTTTGGGTAGTATGCTTAGTTTTAGGGTTTAACTTTAAGGTTTAGGGTTTAGGGTTTTAGTGTATTCAAGTTGAGGGTTTTAGGTTTAAGTTTTTAGGGTTTTGGTTTTAGGTTTTAGGGTTTAGAATTTTAGGGTTTAATGTTTGCTTTTAGGGTTTAGGGTTTTAGTGTATTAAAGATTAGGGTTTTAGTTTTTAGGGTTTAGGGTTTTGTTTTTAGGTTTGAGTGCTTAGAGTATTAGGATTTAAGGATTAGTGTATTAAAGTTTGGGGTTTTAGATTTAGTTTTTAGGGTTTAGGGTTTTTGTTTTAGGTTTTAGGGTTTTGATTTTTTGGGTTTAATGCTAAATTTTAGGGTTTAATTTTAAGGTTTAGGGTTTTGTTGTATTCAAGTTTAAGGTTTTAGGTTTTAGTTTTTAGGGTTTTGGTTTTAGGTTTTAGGGTTTAGAGTTTTAGGGTTTAATATTTGCTTTTAGGGTTTAGGGTTTTATTGTATTAAAGATTAGAGTTTTAGTGTATTAAAGATTAGGGTTTTAGTTTTTAGTTTTTAGGGTTTTGTTTTTAGGTTTTAGTGTTTAGAGTATTAGGACTTAGGGTTTAGTTTTTTAAAATTAAAGGTTTATGATTTAGTTTCTTGAATTTAGGGTTTAGGTTTTTGGTTTTAGGTTTTAGGGTTTTGAGGTTTTGGGTTTAATGCTTAGTTTTAGGGTTTAATTTTAGGTTTTAGGGTTTTGTTGTATTCAAGTTAAGGTTTTTAGGTTTTAGTTATGAGGGTTTTGGTTTTAGATTTTAGGGTTTTGAATTTAAGGGTTTAATGTTTACTTTTAGGGTTTAGGGTTTTAGTGTATTAAAGATTAGGGTTTTAGTTTTTAGGGTTTAGGGTTTTGTTTTTAGGTTTTAGTGTTTAGAGTATTAGGATTTAGGGTTTAGTGTATTAAAGTTTAGGGTTTTTGATTTAGGTTTTAGGGTTTAGGGTTTAGGGTTTTTGTTTTCAATTTTAGGGTTTTGAGTATTTGGGTAATATGCTTAGTTTTAGGGTTTAATTTTAAGGTTTATGGTTTAGGGTTTTAGTGTATTCAAGTTGAGGGTTTTATGTTTTAGTTTTTTGGGTTTTGGTTTTAGGTTTTAGGGTTTAGAATTTTAGGGTTTAATGTTTGCTTTTAGGGTTTAGGGTTTTTAGTGTATTAAACATTAGTGTTTTAGTTTTTAGGGTTTAGGGTTTTGTTTTTAGGTTTTAGTGTTTAGAGTATTAGGATTTAGGGTTTAGTGTATTAAAGTTTAGGGTTTTAGATTTGGTTTTTAGGGTTTAGGGTTTAGGGTTTTTGTTTTTAATTTTAGGGTTTCCAGTTTTATGGTAATATGCTTAGTTTTAGGGTTTAATTTTAAGGTTTATGGTTTAGGGTTTTAGAGTATTCAAGTTCAGGGTTTTAGGTTTTAGTTTTTAGGGTTTTTGTTTTAGGTTTTAGGGTTTAGAATATTAGGGTTTAATGTTTAGTTTTAGGGTTTAGAATATTAGGGTTTAATGTTTAGTTTTAGGGTTTAGGGTTTTAGTGTATTAAAGATTAGGGTTTTAGTTTTTAGGGTTTAGGGTTTTGTTTTTAGGTTTTTAGTGTATTAAAGATTAGGGTTTTAGTTTTTGGGTGTAGTGTTTTGTTTTTATGTTTAAGTTTTTAAAGTATTAGGATTTAGGGTTTAGTGTATTAAAGTTTGGGGTTTTAGATTTAGTTTTTAGGGTTTAGGGTTTTTGTGTTAGGTTTTAGGGTTTTGAGTTTTTGGGTTTAATGCTAAATTTTAGGGTTTAATTTTAAGGTTTAGGGTTTTGTTGTATTCATGTTTAGGGTTTTAGGTTTTAGTTTTTAAGGTTTTGGTTTTAGGTTTTAGGGTTTAGAGTTTTAGGGTTTAATATTTGCTTTTAGGGTTTAGGGTTTTAGTGTATTAAAGATTAGGATTTTAGTTTTTTGGTTTTAGGATTTTGTTTTTAGGTTTTAGTGTTTAGAGTATTAGGACTTAGGGTTTAGTGTATTAAAATTTAGGGTATTAGATTTTGTTTTTAGGGTTTAGGGTTTTTGTTTTCATTTTTAGGGTTTGGAGTTTTTGGGTAATATGCTTAGTTTTAGGGTTTAACTTTAAGGTTTAGGGTTTAGGGTTTTAGTGTATTCAAGTTGAGGGTTTTAGGTTTAAGTTTTTAGGGTTTTGGTTTTAGGTTTTAGGGTTTAGAATTTTAGGGTTTAATGTTTGCTTTTAGGGTTTAGGGTTTTAGTGTATTAAAGATTAGGGTTTTAGTTTTTAGGGTTTAGGGTTTTGTTTTTAGGTTTGAGTGCTTAGAGTATTAGGATTTAGGGATTAGTGTATTAAAGTTTGGGGTTTTAGATTTAGTTTTTAGGGTTTAGGGTTTTTGTTTTAGGTTTTAGGGTTTTGATTTTTTGGGTTTAATGCTAAATTTTAGGGTTTAATTTTAAGGTTTAAGGTTTTGTTGTATTCAAGTTTAAGGTTTTAGGTTTTAGTTTTTAGGGTTTTGGTTTTAGGTTTTAGGGTTTAGAGTTTTAGGGTTTAATATTTGCTTTTAGGGTTTAGGGTTTTATTGTATTAAAGATTAGAGTTTTAGTGTATTAAAGATTAGGGTTTTAGTTTTTAGTTTTTAGGGTTTTGTTTTTAGGTTTTAGTGTTTAGAGTATTAGGACTTAGGGTTTAGTTTTTTAAAATTAAAGGTTTATGATTTTGTTTCTTGAATTTAGGGTTTAGGTTTTTGGTTTTAGGTTTTAGGGTTCTGAGGTTTTGGGTTTAATGCTTAGTTTTAAGGTTTAATTTTAGGTTTTAGGGTTTTGTTGTATTCAAGTTAAGGTTTTTAGGTTTTAGTTATGAGGGTTTTGGTTTTAGATTTTAGGGTTTTGAATTTAAGGGTTTAATGTTTACTTTTAGGGTTTAGGGTTTTAGTGTATTAAAGATTAGGGTTTTAGTTTTTAGGGTTTAGGGTTTTGTTTTTATGTTTTAGTGTTTAGAGTATTAGGATTTAGGGTTTAGTGTATTAAAGTTTAGGGTTTTTGATTTAGGTTTTAGGGTTTAGGGTTTAGGGTTTTTGTTTTCAATTTTAGGGTTTTGAGTATTTGGGTAATATGCTTAGTTTTAGGGTTTAATTTTAAGGTTTATGGTTTAGGGTTTTAGTGTATTCAAGTTGAGGGTTTTAAGTTTTAGTTTTTTGGGTTTTGGTTTTAGGTTTTAGGGTTTAGAATTTTAGGGTTTAATGTTTGCTTTTAGGGTTTAGGGTTTTTAGTGTATTAAACATTAGGGTTTTAGTTTTTAGGGTTTAGGGTTTTGTTTTTAGGTTTTAGTGTTTAGAGTATTAGGATTTAGGGTTTAGTGTATTAAAGTTTAGGGTTTTAGATTTGGTTTTTAGGGTTTAGGGTTTAGGGTTTTTGTTTTTAATTTTAGGGTTTCCAGTTTTATGGTAATATGCTTAGTTTTAGGGTTTAATTTTAAGGTTTATGGTTTAGGGTTTTAGTGTATTCAAGTTCAGGGTTTTAGGTTTTAGTTTTTAGGGTTTTTGTTTTAGGTTTTAGGGTTTAGAATATTAGGGTTTAATGTTTAGTTTTAGGGTTTAGAATATTAGGGTTTAATGTTTAGTTTTAGGGTTTAGGGTTTTAGTGTATTAAAGATTAGGGTTTTAGTTTTTAGGGTTTAGGGTTTTGTTTTTAGGGTTTTAGTGTATTAAAGATTAGGGTTTTAGTTTTTGGGTGTAGTGTTTTGTTTTTATGTTTAAGTTTTTAAAGTATTAGGATTTAGGGTTTAGTGTATTAAAGTTTGGGGTTTTAGATTTAGTTTTTAGGGTTTAGGGTTTTTGTGTTAGGTTTTAGGGTTTTGAGTTTTTGGGTTTAGTGCTAAATTTTAGGGTTTAATTTTAAGGTTTTGGGTTTTGTTGTATTCATGTTTAGGGTTTTAGGTTTTAGTTTTTAAGGTTTTGGTTTTAGGTTTTAGGGTTTAGAGTTTTAGGGTTTAATATTTGCTTTTAGGGTTTAGGGTTTTAGTGTATTAAAGATTAGGATTTTAGTTTTTAGGTTTTAGGATTTTATTTTTAGGTTTTAGTGTTTAGAGTATTAGGACTTAGGGTTTAGTGTATTAAAATTTAGGGTATTAGATTTTGTTTTTAGGGTTTAGGGTTTTTGTTTTCATTTTTAGGGTTTGGAGTTTTTGGGTAGTATGCTTAGTTTTAGGGTTTAACTTTAAGGTTTAGGGTTTAGGGTTTTAGTGTATTCAAGTTGAGGGTTTTAGGTTTAAGTTTTTAGGGTTTTGGTTTTAGGGTTTAGGGTTTAGAATTTTAGGGTTTAATGTTTGCTTTTAGGGTTTAGGGTTTTAGTGTATTAAAGATTAGGGTTTTAGTTTTTAGGGTTTAGGGTTTTGTTTTTAGGTTTGAGTGCTTAGAGTATTAGGATTTAAGGATTAGTGTATTAAAGTTTGGGGTTTTAGATTTAGTTTTTAGGGTTTAGGGTTTTTGTTTTAGGTTTTAGGGTTTTGATTTTTTGGGTTTAATGCTAAATTTTAGGGTTTAATTTTAAGGTTTAGGGTTTTGTTGTATTCAAGTTTAAGGTTTTAGGTTTTAGTTTTTAGGGTTTTGGTTTTAGGTTTTAGGGTTTAGAGTTTTAGGGTTTAATATTTGCTTTTAGGGTTTAGGGTTTTATTGTATTAAAGATTAGAGTTTTAGTGTATTAAAGATTAGGGTTTTAGTTTTTAGTTTTTAGGGTTTTGTTTTTAGGTTTTAGTGTTTAGAGTATTAGGACTTAGGGTTTAGTTTTTTAAAATTAAAGGTTTATGATTTAGTTTCTTGAATTTAGGGTTTAGGTTTTTGGTTTTAGGTTTTAGGGTTTTGAGTTTTTGGGTTTAATGCTTAGTTTTAGGGTTTAATTTTAGGTTTTAGGGTTTTGTTGTATTCAAGTTAAGGTTTTTAGGTTTTAGTTATGAGGGTTTTGGTTTTAGATTTTAGGGTTTTGAATTTAAGGGTTTAATGTTTACTTTTAGGGTTTAGGGTTTTAGTGTATTAAAGATTAGGGTTTTAGTTTTTAGGGTTTAGGGTTTTGTTTTTAGGTTTTAGTGTTTAGAGTATTATGATTTAGGGTTTAGTGTATTAAAGTTTAGGGTTTTTGATTTAGGTTTTAGGGTTTAGGGTTTAGGGTTTTTGTTTTCAATTTTAGGGTTTTGAGTATTTGGGTAATATGCTTAGTTTTAGGGTTTAATTTTAAGGTTTATGGTTTAGGGTTTTAGTGTATTCAAGTTGAGGGTTTTAAGTTTTAGTTTTTTGGGTTTTGGTTTTAGGTTTTAGGGTTTAGAATTTTAGGGTTTAATGTTTGCTTTTAGGGTTTAGGGTTTTTAGTGTATTAAACATTAGGGTTTAGGGTTTTGTTTTTAGGTTTTAGTGTTTAGAGTATTAGGATTTAGGGTTTAGTGTATTAAAGTTTAGGGTTTTAGATTTGGGTTTTAGGGTTTAGGGTTTAGGGTTTTTGTTTTTAATTTTAAGGTTTCCAGTTTTATGGTAATATGCTTAGTTTTAGGGTTTAATTTTAAGGTTTATGGTTTAGGGTTTTAGTGTATTCAAGTTCAGGGTTTTAGGTTTTAGTTTTTAGGGTTTTTGTTTTAGGTTTTAGGGTTTAGAATATTAGGGTTTAATGTTTAGTTTTAGGGTTTAGAATATTAGGGTTTAATGTTTAGTTTTAGGGTTTAGGGTTTTAGTGTATTAAAGATTAGGGTTTTAGTTTTTAGGGTTTAGGGTTTTAGTTTTTGGGTGTAGTGTTTTGTTTTTATGTTTAAGTTTTTAAAGTATTAGGATTTAGGGTTTAGTGTATTAAAGTTTGGGGTTTTAGATTTAGTTTTTAGGGTTTAGGGTTTTTGTGTTAGGTTTTAGGGTTTTGAGTTTTTGGGTTTAATGCTAAATTTTAGGGTTTAATTTTAAGGTTTAGGGTTTTGTTGTATTCATGTTTAGGGTTTTAGGTTTTAGTTTTTAATGTTTTGGTTTTAGGTTTTAGGGTTTAGAGTTTTAGGGTTTAATATTTGCTTTTAGGGTTTAGGGTTTTAGTGTATTAAAGATTAGGATTTTAGTTTTTTGGATTTAGGATTTTGTTTTTAGGTTTTAGTGTTTAGAGTATTAGGACTTAGGGTTTAGTGTATTAAAATTTAGGGTATTAGATTTTGTTTTTAGGGTTTAGGGTTTTTGTTTTCATTTTTAGGGTTTGGAGTTTTTGGGTAATATGCTTAGTTTTAGGGTTTAACTTTAAGGTTTAGGGTTTAGGGTTTTAGTGTATTCAAGTTGAGGGTTTTAGGTTTAAGTTTTTAGGGTTTTGGTTTTAGGTTTTAGGGTTTAGAATTTTAGGGTTTAATGTTTGCTTTTAGGGTTTAGGGTTTTAGTGTATTAAAGATTAGGGTTTTAGTTTTTAGGGTTTAGGGTTTTGTTTTTAGGTTTGAGTGCTTAGAGTATTAGGATTTAGGGATTAGTGTATTAAAGTTTGGGGTTTTAGATTTAGTTTTTAGGGTTTAGGGTTTTTGTTTTAGGTTTTAGGGTTTTGATTTTTTGGGTTTAATGCTAAATTTTAGGGTTTAATTTTAAGGTTTAGGGTTTCGTTGTATTCAAGTTTAAGGTTTTAGGTTTTAGTTTTTAGGGTTTTGGTTTTAGGTTTTAGGGTTTAGAGTTTTAGGTTTAATATTTGCTTTTAGGGTTTAGGGTTTTATTGTATTAAAGATTAGAGTTTTAGTGTATTAAAGATTAGGGTTTTAGTTTTTAGTTTTTAGGGTTTTGTTTTTAGGTTTTAGTGTTTAGAGTATTAGGACTTAGGGTTTAGTTTTTTAAAATTAAAGGTTTATGATTTAGTTTCTTGAGTTTAGGGTTTAGGTTTTTGGTTTTAGGTTTTAGGGTTTTGAGGTTTTGGGTTTAATGCTTAGTTTTAGGGTTTAATTTTAGGTTTTAGGGTTTTGTTGTATTCAAGTTAAGGTTTTTAGGTTTTAGTTATGAGGGTTTTGGTTTTAGATTTTAGGGTTTTGAATTTAAGGGTTTAATGTTTACTTTTAGGGTTTAGGGTTTTAGTGTATTAAAGATTAGGGTTTTAGTTTTTAGGGTTTAGGGTTTTGTTTTTAGGTTTTAGTGTTTAGAGTATTAGGATTTAGGGTTTAGTGTATTAAAGTTTAGGGTTTTTGATTTAGGTTTTAGGGTTTAGGGTTTAGGGTTTTTGTTTTCAATTTTAGGGTTTTGAGTATTTGGGTAATATGCTTAGTTTTAGGGTTTAATTTTAAGGTTTATGGTTTAGGGTTTTAGTGTATTCAAGTTGAGGGTTTTAAGTTTTAGTTTTTTGGGTTTTGGTTTTAGGTTTTAGGGTTTAGAATTTTAGGGTTTAATGTTTGCTTTTAGGGTTTAGGGTTTTTAGTGTATTAAACATTAGGGTTTTAGTTTTTAGGGTTTAGGGTTTTGTTTTTAGGTTTTAGTGTTTAGAGTATTAGGATTTAGGGTTTAGTGTATTAAAGTTTAGGGTTTTAGATTTGGTTTTTAGGGTTTAGGGTTTAGGGTTTTTGTTTTTAATTTTAGGGTTTCCAGTTTTATGGTAATATGCTTAGTTTTAGGGTTTAATTTTAAGGTTTATGGTTTAGGGTTTTAGTGTATTCAAGTTCAGGGTTTTAGGTTTTAGTTTTTAGGGTTTTGTTTTAGGTTTTAGGGTTTAGAATATTAGGGTTTAATGTTTAGTTTTAGGGTTTAGAATATTAGGGTTTAATGTTTAGTTTTAGGGTTTAGGGTTTTAGTGTATTAAAGATTAGGGTTTTAGTTTTTAGGGTTTAGGGTTTTGTTTTTAGGGTTTTAGTGTATTAAAGATTAGGGTTTTAGTTTTTGGGTGTAGTGTTTTGTTTTTATGTTTAAGTTTTTAAAGTATTAGGATTTAGGGTTTAGTGTATTAAAGTTTGGGGTTTTAGATTTAGTTTTTAGGGTTTAGGGTTTTTGTGTTAGGTTTTAGGGTTTTGAGTTTTTGGGTTTAGTGCTAAATTTTAGGGTTTAATTTTAAGGTTTAGGGTTTTGTTGTATTCATGTTTAGGGTTTTAGGTTTTAGTTTTTAAGGTTTTGGTTTTAGGTTTTAGGGTTTAGAGTTTTAGGGTTTAATATTTGCTTTTAGGGTTTAGGGTTTTAGTGTATTAAAGATTAGGATTTTAGTTTTTAGGTTTTAGGATTTTGTTTTTAGGTTTTAGTGTTTAGAGTATTAGGACTTAGGGTTTAGTGTATTAAAATTTAGGGTATTAGATTTTGTTTTTAGGGTTTAGGGTTTTTGTTTTCATTTTTAGGGTTTGGAGTTTTTGGGTAATATGCTTAGTTTTAGGGTTTAACTTTAAGGTTTAGGGTTTAGGGTTTTAGTGTATTCAAGTTGAGGGTTTTAGGTTTAAGTTTTTAGGGTTTTGGTTTTAGGTTTTAGGGTTTAGAATTTTAGGGTTTAATGTTTGCTTTTAGGGTTTAGGGTTTTAGTGTATTAAAGATTAGGGTTTTAGTTTTTAGGGTTTAGGGTTTTGTTTTTAGGTTTGAGTGCTTAGAGTATTAGGATTTAGGGATTAGTGTATTAAAGTTTGGGGTTTTAGATTTAGTTTTTAGGGTTTAGGGTTTTTGTTTTAGGTTTTAGGGTTTTGATTTTTTGGGTTTAATGCTAAATTTTAGGGTTTAATTTTAAGGTTTAAGGTTTTGTTGTATTCAAGTTTAAGGTTTTAGGTTTTAGTTTTTAGGGTTTTGGTTTTAGGTTTTAGGGTTTAGAGTTTTAGGGTTTAATATTTGCTTTTAGGGTTTAGGGTTTTATTGTATTAAAGATTAGAGTTTTAGTGTATTAAAGATTAGGGTTTTAGTTTTTAGTTTTTAGGGTTTTGTTTTTAGGTTTTAGTGTTTAGAGTATTAGGACTTAGGGTTTAGTTTTTTAAAATTAAAGGTTTATGATTTTGTTTCTTGAATTTAGGGTTTAGGTTTTTGGTTTTAGGTTTTAGGGTTTTGAGGTTTTGGGTTTAATGCTTAGTTTTAAGGTTTAATTTTAGGTTTTAGGGTTTTGTTGTATTCAAGTTAAGGTTTTTAGGTTTTAGTTATGAGGGTTTTGGTTTTAGATTTTAGGGTTTTGAATTTAAGGGTTTAATGTTTACTTTTAGGGTTTAGGGTTTTAGTGTATTAAAGATTAGGGTTTTAGTTTTTAGGGTTTAGGGTTTTGTTTTTATGTTTTAGTGTTTAGAGTATTAGGATTTAGGGTTTAGTGTATTAAAGTTTAGGGTTTTTGATTTAGGTTTTAGGGTTTAGGGTTTAGGGTTTTTGTTTTCAATTTTAGGGTTTTGAGTATTTGGGTAATATGCTTAGTTTTAGGGTTTAATTTTAAGGTTTATGGTTTAGGGTTTTAGTGTATTCAAGTTGAGGGTTTTAAGTTTTAGTTTTTTGGGTTTTGGTTTTAGGTTTTAGGGTTTAGAATTTTAGGGTTTAATGTTTGCTTTTAGGGTTTAGGGTTTTTAGTGTATTAAACATTAGGGTTTTAGTTTTTAGGGTTTAGGGTTTTGTTTTTAGGTTTTAGTGTTTAGAGTATTAGGATTTAGGGTTTAGTGTATTAAAGTTTAGGGTTTTAGATTTGGTTTTTAGGGTTTAGGGTTTAGGGTTTTTGTTTTTAATTTTAGGGTTTCCAGTTTTATGGTAATATGCTTAGTTTTAGGGTTTAATTTTAAGGTTTATGGTTTAGGGTTTTAGTGTATTCAAGTTCAGGGTTTTAGGTTTTAGTTTTTAGGGTTTTTGTTTTAGGTTTTAGGGTTTAGAATATTAGGGTTTAATGTTTAGTTTTAGGATTTAGAATATTAGGGTTTAATGTTTAGTTTTAGGGTTTAGGGTTTTAGTGTATTAAAGATTAGGGTTTTAGTTTTTAGGGTTTAGGGTTTTGTTTTTAGGGTTTTAGTGTATTAAAGATTAGGGTTTTAGTTTTTGGGTGTAGTGTTTTGTTTTTATGTTTAAGTTTTTAAAGTATTAGGATTTAGGGTTTAGTGTATTAAAGTTTGGGGTTTTAGATTTAGTTTTTAGGGTTTAGGGTTTTTGTGTTAGGTTTTAGGGTTTTGAGTTTTTGGGTTTAGTGCTAAATTTTAGGGTTTAATTTTAAGGTTTAGGGTTTTGTTGTATTCATGTTTAGGGTTTTAGGTTTTAGTTTTTAAGGTTTTGGTTTTAGGTTTTAGGGTTTAGAGTTTTAGGGTTTAATATTTGCTTTTAGGGTTTAGGGTTTTAGTGTATTAAAGATTAGGATTTTAGTTTTTAGGTTTTAGGATTTTGTTTTTAGGTTTTAGTGTTTAGAGTATTAGGACTTAGGGTTTAGTGTATTAAAATTTAGGGTATTAGATTTTGTTTTTAGGGTTTAGGGTTTTTGTTTTCATTTTTAGGGTTTGGAGTTTTTGGGTAATATGCTTAGTTTTAGGGTTTAACTTTAAGGTTTAGGGTTTAGGGTTTTAGTGTATTCAAGTTGAGGGTTTTAGGTTTAAGTTTTTATGGTTTTGGTTTTAGGTTTTAGGGTTTAGAATTTTAGGGTTTAATGTTTGCTTTTAGGGTTTAGGGTTTTAGTGTATTAAAGATTAGGGTTTTAGTTTTTAGGGTTTAGGGTTTTGTTTTTAGGTTTGAGTGCTTAGAGTATTAGGATTTAAGGATTAGTGTATTAAAGTTTGGGGTTTTAGATTTAGTTTTTAGGGTTTAGGGTTTTTGTTTTAGGTTTTAGGGTTTTGATTTTTTGGGTTTAATGCTAAATTTTAGGGTTTAATTTTAAGGTTTAGGGTTTTGTTGTATTCAAGTTTAAGGTTTTAGGTTTTAGTTTTTAGGGTTTTGGTTTTAGGTTTTAGGGTTTAGAGTTTTAGGGTTTAATATTTGCTTTTAGGGTTTAGGGTTTTATTGTATTAAAGATTAGAGTTTTAGTGTATTAAAGATTAGGGTTTTAGTTTTTAGTTTTTAGGGTTTTGTTTTTAGGTTTTAGTGTTTAGAGTATTAGGACTTAGGGTTTAGTTTTTTAAAATTAAAGGTTTATGATTTAGTTTCTTGAATTTAGGGTTTAGGTTTTTGGTTTTAGGTTTTAGGGTTTTGAGTTTTTGGGTTTAATGCTTAGTTTTAGGGTTTAATTTTAGGTTTTAGGGTTTTGTTGTATTCAAGTTAAGGTTTTTAGGTTTTAGTTATGAGGGTTTTGGTTTTAGATTTTAGGGTTTTGAATTTAAGGGTTTAATGTTTACTTTTAGGGTTTAGGGTTTTAGTGTATTAAAGATTAGGGTTTTAGTTTTTAGGGTTTAGGGTTTTGTTTTTAGGTTTTAGTGTTTAGAGTATTATGATTTAGGGTTTAGTGTATTAAAGTTTAGGGTTTTTGATTTAGGTTTTAGGGTTTAGGGTTTAGGGTTTTTGTTTTCAATTTTAGGGTTTTGAGTATTTGGGTAATATGCTTAGTTTTAGGGTTTAATTTTAAGGTTTATGGTTTAGGGTTTTAGTGTATTCAAGTTGAGGGTTTTAAGTTTTAGTTTTTTGGGTTTTGGTTTTAGGTTTTAGGGTTTAGAATTTTAGGGTTTAATGTTTGCTTTTAGGGTTTAGGGTTTTTAGTGTATTAAACATTAGGGTTTTAGTTTTTAGGGTTTAGGGTTTTGTTTTTAGGTTTTAGTGTTTAGAGTATTAGGATTTAGGGTTTAGTGTATTAAAGTTTAGGGTTTTAGATTTGGGTTTTAGGGTTTAGGGTTTAGGGTTTTTGTTTTTAATTTTAAGGTTTCCAGTTTTATGGTAATATGCTTAGTTTTAGGGTTTAATTTTAAGGTTTATGGTTTAGGGTTTTAGTGTATTCAAGTTCAGGGTTTTAGGTTTTAGTTTTTAGGGTTTTTGTTTTAGGTTTTAGGGTTTAGAATATTAGGGTTTAATGTTTAGTTTTAGGGTTTAGAATATTAGGGTTTAATGTTTAGTTTTAGGGTTTAGGGTTTTAGTGTATTAAAGATTAGGGTTTTAGTTTTTAGGGTTTAGGGTTTTGTTTTTAGGGTTTTAGTGTATTAAAGATTAGGGTTTTAGTTTTTGGGTGTAGTGTTTTGTTTTTATGTTTAAGTTTTTAAAGTATTAGGATTTAGGGTTTAGTGTATTAAAGTTTGGGGTTTTAGATTTAGTTTTTAGGGTTTAGGGTTTTTGTGTTAGGTTTTAGGGTTTTGAGTTTTTGGGTTTAGTGCTAAATTTTAGGGTTTAATTTTAAGGTTTAGGGTTTTGTTGTATTCATGTTTAGGGTTTTAGGTTTTAGTTTTTAAGGTTTTGGTTTTAGGTTTTAGGGTTTAGAGTTTTAGGGTTTAATATTTGCTTTTAGGGTTTAGGGTTTTAGTGTATTAAAGATTAGGATTTTAGTTTTTAGGTTTTAGGATTTTGTTTTTAGGTTTTAGTGTTTAGAGTATTAGGACTTAGGGTTTAGTGTATTAAAATTTAGGGTATTAGATTTTGTTTTTAGGGTTTAGGGTTTTTGTTTTCATTTTTAGGGTTTGGAGTTTTTGGGTAATATGCTTAGTTTTAGGGTTTAACTTTAAGGTTTAGGGTTTAGGGTTTTAGTGTATTCAAGTTGAGGGTTTTAGGTTTAAGTTTTTATGGTTTTGGTTTTAGGTTTTAGGGTTTAGAATTTTAGGGTTTAATGTTTGCTTTTAGGGTTTAGGGTTTTAGTGTATTAAAGATTAGGGTTTTAGTTTTTAGGGTTTAGGGTTTTGTTTTTAGGTTTGAGTGCTTAGAGTATTAGGATTTAGGGATTAGTGTATTAAAGTTTGGGGTTTTAGATTTAGTTTTTAGGGTTTAGGGTTTTTGTTTTAGGTTATAGGGTTTTGATTTTTTGGGTTTAATGCTAAATTTTAGGGTTTAATTTTAAGGTTTAGGGTTTTGTTGTATTCAAGTTTAAGGTTTTAGGTTTTAGTTTTTAGGGTTTTGGTTTTAGGTTTTAGGGTTTAGAGTTTTAGGGTTTAATATTTGCTTTTAGGGTTTAGGGTTTTATTGTATTAAAGATTAGAGTTTTAGTGTATTAAAGATTAGGGTTTTAGTTTTTAGTTTTTAGGGTTTTGTTTTTAGGTTTTAGTGTTTAGAGTATTAGGACTTAGGGTTTAGTTTTTTAAAATTTAAGGTTTATGATTTAGTTTCTTGAATTTAGGGTTTAGGTTTTTGGTTTTATGTTTTAGGGTTTTGAGTTTTTGGGTTTAATGCTTAGTTTTAGGGTTTAATTTTAGGTTTTAGGGTTTTGTTGTATTCAAGTTAAGGTTTTTAGGTTTTAGTTATGTGGGTTTTGGTTTTAGATTTTAGGGTTTTGAATTTAAGGGTTTAATGTTTACTTTTAGGGTTTAGGGTTTTAGTGTATTAAAGATTAGGGTTTTAGTTTTTAGGGTTTAGGGTTTTGTTTTTAGGTTTTAGTGTTTAGAGTAATTAGGATTTAGGGTTTAGTGTATTAAAGTTTAGGGTTTTTGATTTAGGTTTTAGGGTTTAGGGTTTAGGGTTTTTGTTTTCAATTTTAGGGTTTTGAGTATTTGGGTAATATGCTTAGTTTTAGGGTTTAATTTTAAGGTTTATGGTTTAGGGTTTTAGTGTATTCAAGTTGAGGGTTTTAGGTTTTAGTTTTTAGGGTTTTTGTTTTAGGTTTTAGGGTTTAGAATATTAGGGTTTAATGTTTAGTTTTAGGGTTTAGAATATTAGGGTTTAATGTTTAGTTTTAGGGTTTAGGGTTTTAGTGTATTAAAGATTAGGGTTTTAGTTTTAGGGTTTAGGGTTTTGTTTTTAGGGTTTTAGTGTATTAAAGATTAGGGTTTTAGTTTTTGGGTGTAGTGTTTTGTTTTTATGTTTAAGTTTTTAAAGTATTAGGATTTAGGGTTTAGTGTATTAAAGTTTGGGGTGTTAGATTTAGTTTTTAGGGTTTAGGGTTTTTGTGTTAGGTTTTAGGGTTTTGAGTTTTTGGGTTTAATGCTAAATTTTAGGGTTTAATTTTAAGGATTAGGGTTTTGTTGTATTCATGTTTAGGGTTTTAGGTTTTAGTTTTTAAGGTTTTGGTTTTAGGTTTTAGGGTTTAGAGTTTTAGGGTTTAATATTTGCTTTTAGGGTTTAGGGTTTTAGTGTATTAAAGATTAGGATTTTAGTTTTTAGGTTTTAGGATTTTGTTTTTAGGTTTTAGTGTTTAGAGTATTAGGACTTAGGGTTTAGTGTATTAAAATTTAGGGTATTAGATTTTGTTTTTAGGGTTTAGGGTTTTTGTTTTCATTTTTAGGGTTTGGAGTTTTTGGGTAATATGCTTAGTTTTAGGGTTTAACTTTAAGTTTTAGGGTTTAGGGTTTTAGTGTATTCAAGTTGAGGGTTTTAGGTTTAAGTTTTTAGGGTTTTGGTTTTAGGTTTTAGGGTTTAGAATTTTAGGGATTAATGTTTGCTTTTAGGGTTTAGGGTTTTAGTGTATTAAAGATTAGGGTTTTAGTTTTTAGGGTTTAGGGTTTTGTTTTTAGGTTTGAGTGCTTAGAGTATTAGGATTTAGGGATTAGTGTATTAAAGTTTGGGGTTTTAGATTTAGTTTTTAGGGTTTAGGGTTTTTGTTTTAGGTTTTAGGGTTTTGATTTTTTGGGTTTAATGCTAAATTTTAGGGTTTAATTTTAAGGTTTAGGGTTTTGTTGTATTCAAGTTTAAGGTTTTAGGTTTTAGTTTTTAGGGTTTTGGTTTTAGGTTTTAGGGTTTAGAGTTTTAGGGATTAATATTTGCTTTTAGGCTTTAGGGTTTTATTGTATTAAAGATTAGAGTTTTAGTGTATTAAAGATTAGGGTTTTAGTTTTTAGTTTTTAGGGTTTTGTTTTTAGGTTTTAGTGTTTAGAGTATTAGGACTTAGGGTTTAGTTTTTTAAAATTTAAGGTTTATGATTTAGTTTCTTGAATTTAGGGTTTAGGTTTTTGGTTTTATGTTTTAGGGTTTTGAGTTTTTGGGTTTAATGCTTAGTTTTAGGGTTTAATTTTAGGTTTTAGGGTTTTGTTGTATTCAAGTTAAGGTTTTTAGGTTTTAGTTATGTGGGTTTTGGTTTTAGATTTTAGGGTTTTGAATTTAAGGGTTTAATGTTTACTTTTAGGGTTTAGGGTTTTAGTGTATTAAAGATTAGGGTTTTAGTTTTTAGGTTTTAGGGTTTTGTTTTTAGGTTTTAGTGTTTAGAGTATTAGGATTTAGGGTTTAGTGTATTAAAGTTTAGGGTTTTAGATTTGGTTTTTAGGGTTTAGGGTTTAGGGTTTTTGTTTTTAATTTTAGGGTTTCCAGTTTTATGGTAATATGCTTAGTTTTAGGGTTTAATTTTAAGGTTTAGGGTTTAGGGTTTTAGTGTATTCAAGTTGAGGGTTTTAGGTTTTAGTTTTTAGGGTTTTTGTTTTAGGTTTTAGGGTTTAGAATATTAGGGTTTAATGTTTAGTTTTAGGGTTTAGAATATTAGGGTTTAATGTTTAGTTTTAGGGTTTAGGGTTTTAGTGTATTAAAGATTAGGGTTTTAGTTTTTAGGGTTTAGGGTTTTGTTTTTAGGGTTTTAGTGTATTAAAGATTAGGGTTTTAGTTTTTGGGTGTAGTGTTTTGTTTTTATGTTTAAGTTTTTAAAGTATTAGGATTTAGGGTTTAGTGTATTAAAGTTTGGGGTTTTAGATTTAGTTTTTAGGGTTTATGGTTTTTGTGTTAGGTTTTAGGGTTTTGAGTTTTTGGGTTTAGTGCTAAATTTTAGGGTTTAATTTTAAGGTTTAGGGTTTTGTTGTATTCATGTTTAGGGTTTTAGGTTTTAGTTTTTAAGGTTTTGGTTTTAGGTTTTAGGGTTTAGAGTTTTAGGGTTTAATATTTGCTTTTAGGGTTTAGGGTTTTAGTGTATTAAAGATTAGGATTTTAGTTTTTAGGTTTTAGGATTTTGTTTTTAGGTTTTAGTGTTTAGAGTATTAGGACTTAGGGTTTAGTGTATTAAAATTTAGGGTATTAGATTTTGTTTTTAGGGTTTAGGGTTTTTGTTTTCATTTTTAGGGTTTGGAGTTTTTGGGTAATATGCTTAGTTTTAGGGTTTAACTTTAAGGTTTAGGGTTTAGGGTTTTAGTGTATTCAAGTTGAGGGTTTTAGGTTTAAGTTTTTAGGGTTTTGGTTTTAGGTTTTAGGGTTTAGAATTTTAGGGTTTAATGTTTGCTTTTAGGGTTTAGGGTTTTAGTGTATTAAAGATTAGGGTTTTAGTTTTTAGGGTTTAGGGTTTGTTTTTAGGTTTGAGTGCTTAGAGTATTAGGATTTAGGGATTAGTGTATTAAAGTTTGGGGTTTTAGATTTAGTTTTTAGGGTTTAGGGTTTTTGTTTTAGGTTTTAGGGTTTTGATTTTTTGGGTTTAATGCTAAATTTTAGGGTTTAATTTTAAGGTTTAGGGTTTTGTTGTATTCAAGTTTAAGGTTTTAGGTTTTAGTTTTTAGGGTTTTGGTTTTAGGTTTTAGGGTTTAGAGTTTTAGGGATTAATATTTGCTTTTAGGCTTTAGGGTTTTATTGTATTAAAGATTAAAGTTTTAGTGTATTAAAGATTAGGGTTTTAGTTTTAAGTTTTTAGGGTTTTGTTTTTAGGTTTTAGTGTTTAGAGTATTAGGACTTAGGGTTTAGTTTTTTAAAATTTAAGGTTTATGATTTAGTTTCTTGAATTTAGGGTTTAGGTTTTTGGTTTTAGGTTTTAGGGTTTTGAGTTTTTGGGTTTAATGCTTAGTTTTAGGGTTTAATTTTAGGTTTTAGGGTTTTGTTGTATTCAAGTTAAGGTTTTTAGGTTTTAGTTATGTGGGTTTTGGTTTTAGATTTTAGGGTTTTGAATTTAAGGGTTTAATGTTTACTTTTAGGGTTTAGGGTTTTAGTGTATTAAAGATTAGGGTTTTAGTTTTTAGGGTTTAGGGTTTTGTTTTTAGGTTTTAGTGTTTAGAGTATTAGGATTTAGGGTTTAGTGTATTAAAGTTTAGGGTTTTAGATTTGGTTTTTAGGGTTTAGGGTTTAGGGTTTTTGTTTTTAATTTTAGGGTTTCCAGTTTTATGGTAATATGCTTAGTTTTAGGGTTTAATTTTAAGGTTTATGGTTTAGGGTTTTAGTGTATTCAAGTTGAGGGTTTTAGGTTTTAGTTTTTAGGGTTTTTGTTTTAGGTTTTAGGGTTTAGAATATTAGGGTTTAATGTTTAGTTTTAGGGTTTAGAATATTAGGGTTTAATGTTTAGTTTTAGGGTTTAGGGTTTTAGTGTATTAAAGATTAGGGTTTTAGTTTTTAGGGTTTATGGTTTTGTTTTTAGGGTTTTAGTGTATTAAAGATTAGGGTTTTAGTTTTTGGGTGTAGTGTTTTGTTTTTATGTTTAAGTTTTTAAAGTATTAGGATTTAGGGTTTAGTGTATTAAAGTTTGGGGTTTTAGATTTAGTTTTTAGGGTTTAGGGTTTTTGTGGGTTTAATGCTAAATTTTAGGGTTTAATTTTAAGGTTTAGGGTTTTGTTGTATTCATGTTTAGGGTTTTAGGTTTTAGTTTTTAAGGTTTTGGTTTTAGGTTTTAGGGTTTAGAGTTTTAGGGTTTAATATTTGCTTTTAGGGTTTAGGGTTTTAGTTTATTAAAGATTAGGATTTTAGTTTTTAGGTTTTAGGATTTTGTTTTTAGGTTTTAGTGTTTAGAGTATTAGGACTTAGGGTTTAGTGTATTAAAATTTAGGGTATTAGATTTTGTTTTTAGGGTTTAGGGTTTTTGTTTTCATTTTTAGGGTTTGGAGTTTTTGGGTAATATGCTTAGTTTTAGGGTTTAACTTTAAGGTTTAGGGTTTAGGGTTTTAGGGTATTCAAGTTGAGGGTTTTAGGTTTAAGTTTTTAGGGTTTTGGTTTTAGGTTTTAAGGTTTAGAATTTTAGGGTTTAATGTTTGCTTTTAGGGTTTAGGGTTTTAGTGTATTAAAGATTAGGGTTTTAGTTTTTAGGGTTTAGGGTTTTGTTTTTAGGTTTGAGTGCTTAGAGTATTAGGATTTAGGGATTAGTGTATTAAAGTTTGGGGTTTTAGATTTAGTTTTTAGGGTTTAGGGTTTTTGTTTTAGGTTTTAGGGTTTTGATTTTTTGGGTTTAATGCTAAATTTTAGGGTTTAATTTTAAGGTTTAGGGTTTTGTTGTATTCAAGTTTAGGGTTTTAGGTTTTAGTTTTTAGGGTTTTGGTTTTAGGTTTTAGGGTTTAGAGTTTTAGGGTTTAATATTTGCTTTTAGGGTTTAGGGTTTTATTGTATTAAAGATTAGAGTTTTAGTGTATTAAAGATTAGGGTTTTAGTTTTTAGTTTTTAGGGTTTTGTTTTTAGGTTTTAGTGTTTAGAGTATTAGGACTTAGGGTTTAGTTTTTTAAAATTTAAGGTTTATGATTTAGTTTCTTGAATTTAGGGTTTAGGTTTTTGGTTTTATGTTTTAGGGTTTTGAGTTTTTGGGTTTAATGCTTAGTTTTAGGGTTTAATTTTAGGTTTTAGGGTTTTGTTGTATTCAAGTTAAGGTTTTTAGGTTTTAGTTATGTGGGTTTTGGTTTTAGATTTTAGGGTTTTGAATTTAAGGGTTTAATGTTTACTTTTAGGGTTTAGGGTTTTAGTGTATTAAAGATTAGGGTTTTAGTTTTTAGGGTTTAGGGTTTTGTTTTTAGGTTTTAGTGTTTAGAGTATTAGGAATTAGGGTTTAGTGTATTAAAGTTTAGGGTTTTTGATTTAGGTTTTAGGGTTTAGGGTTTAGGGTTTTTGTTTTCAATTTTAGGGTTTTGAGTATTTGGGTAATATGCTTAGTTTTAGGGTTTAATTTTAAGGTTTATGGTTTAGGGTTTTAGTGTATTCAAGTTGAGGGTTTTATGTTTTAGTTTTTTGGGTTTTGGTTTTAGGTTTTAGGGTTTAGAATTTTAGGGTTTAATGTTTGCTTTTAGGGTTTAGGGTTTTTAGTGTATTAAACATTAGGGTTTTAGTTTTTAGGGTTTAGGGTTTTGTTTTTAGGTTTTAGTGTTTAGAGTATTAGGATTTAGGGTTTAGTGTATTAAAGATTAGGGTTTTAGATTTGGTTTTTAGGGTTTAGGGTTTAGGGTTTTTGTTTTTAATTTTAGGGTTTCCAGTTTTATGGTAATATGCTTAGTTTTAGGGTTTAATTTTAATTTTAAGGTTTATGGTTTAGGGTTTTAGAGTATTCAAGTTGAGGGTTTTAGGTTTTAGTTTTTAGGGTTTTTGTTTTAGGTTTTAGGGTTTAGAATATTAGGGTTTAATGTTTAGTTTTAGGGTTTAGAATATTAGGGTTTAATGTTTAGTTTTAGGGTTTAGGGTTTTAGTGTATTAAAGATTAGGGTTTTAGTTTTTAGGGTTTAGGGTTTTGTTTTTAGGGTTTTAGTGTATTAAAGATTAGGGTTTTAGTTTTTGGGTGTAGTGTTTTGTTTTTATGTTTAGGTTTTTAAAGTATTAGGATTTAGGGTTTAGTGTATTAAAGTTTGGGGTTTTAGATTTAGTTTTTAGGGTTTAGGGTTTTTGTGTTAGGTTTTAGGGTTTTGAGTTTTTGGGTTTAATGCTAAATTTTAGGGTTTAATTTTAAGGTTTAGGGTTTTGTTGTATTCATGTTTAGGGTTTTAGGTTTTAGTTTTTAAGGTTTTGGTTTTAGGTTTTAGGGTTTAGAGTTTTAGGGTTTAATATTTGCTTTTAGGGTTTAGGGTTTTAGTGTATTAAAGATTAGGATTTTAGTTTTTTGGTTTTAGGATTTTGTTTTTAGGTTTTAGTGTTTAGAGTATTAGGACTTAGGGTTTAGTGTATTACAATTTAGGGTATTAGATTTTGTTTTTAGGGTTTAGGGTTTTTGTTTTCATTTTTAGGGTTTGGAGTTTTTGGGTAATATGCTTAGTTTTAGGGTTTAACTTTAAGGTTTAGGGTTTAGGGTTTTAGGGTATTCAAGTTGAGGGTTTTAGGTTTATGTTTTTAGGGTTTTGGTTTTAGGTTTTAAGGTTTAGAATTTTAGGGTTTAATGTTTGCTTTTAGGGTTTAGGGTTTTAGTGTATTAAAGATTAGGGTTTTAGTTTTTAGGGTTTAGGGTTTTGTTTTTAGGTTTGAGTGCTTAGAGTATTAGGATTTAGGGATTAGTGTATTAAAGTTTGGGGTTTTAGATTTAGTTTTTAGGGTTTAGGGTTTTTGTTTTAGGTTTTAGGGTTTTGATTTTTTGGGTTTAATGCTAAATTTTAGGGTTTAATTTTAAGGTTTAGGGTTTTGTTGTATTCAAGTTTAGGGTTTTAGGTTTTAGTTTTTAGGGTTTTGGTTTTAGGTTTTAGGGTTTAGAGTTTTAGGGTTTAATATTTGCTTTTAGGGTTTAGGGTTTTATTGTATTAAAGATTAGAGTTTTAGTGTATTAAAGATTAGGGTTTTAGTTTTTAGTTTTTAGGGTTTTGTTTTTAGGTTTTAGTGTTTAGAGTATTAGGACTTAGGGTTTAGTTTTTTAAAATTTAAGGTTTATGATTTAGTTTCTTGAATTTAGGGTTTAGGTTTTTGGTTTTATGTTTTAGGGTTTTGAGTTTTTGGGTTTAATGCTTAGTTTTAGGGTTTAATTTTAGGTTTTAGGGTTTTGTTGTATTCAAGTTAAGGTTTTTAGGTTTTAGTTATGTGGGTTTTGGTTTTAGATTTTAGGGTTTTGAATTTAAGGGTTTAATGTTTACTTTTAGGGTTTAGGGTTTTAGTGTATTAAAGATTAGGGTTTTAGTTTTTAGGGTTTAGGGTTTTGTTTTTAGGTTTTAGTGTTTAGAGTAATTAGGATTTAGGGTTTAGTGTATTAAAGTTTAGGGTTTTTGATTTAGGTTTTAGGGTTTAGGGTTTAGGGTTTTTGTTTTCAATTTTAGGGTTTTGAGTATTTGGGTAATATGCTTAGTTTTAGGGTTTAATTTTAAGGTTTATGGTTTAGGGTTTTAGTGTATTCAAGTTGAGGGTTTTATGTTTTAGTTTTTTGGGTTTTGGTTTTAGGTTTTAGGGTTTAGAATTTTAGGGTTTAATGTTTGCTTTTAGGGTTTAGGGTTTTTATTGTATTAAACATTAGGGTTTTAGTTTTTAGGGTTTAGGGTTTTGTTTTTAGGTTTTAGTGTTTAGAGTATTAGGATTTAGGGTTTAGTGTATTAAAGTTTAGGGTTTTAGATTTGGTTTTTAGGGTTTAGGGTTTAGGGTTTTTGTTTTTAATTTTAGGGTTTCCAGTTTTATGGTAATATGCTTAGTTTTAGGGTTTAATTTTAAGGTTTATGGTTTAGGGTTTTAGAGTATTCAAGTTCAGGGTTTTAGGTTTTAGTTTTTAGGGTTTTTGTTTTAGGTTTTAGGGTTTAGAATATTAGGGTTTAATGTTTAGTTTTAGGGTTTAGAATATTAGGGTTTAATGTTTAGTTTTAGGGTTTAGGGTTTTAGTGTATTAAAGATTAGGGTTTTAGTTTTTAGGGTTTAGGGTTTTGTTTTTAGGGTTTTAGTGTATTAAAGATTAGGGTTTTAGTTTTTGGGTGTAGTGTTTTGTTTTTATGTTTAAGTTTTTAAAGTATTAGGATTTAGGGTTTAGTGTATTAAAGTTTGGGGTTTTAGATTTAGTTTTTAGGGTTTAGGGTTTTTGTGTTAGGTTTTAGGGTTTTGAGTTTTTGGGTTTAATGCTAAATTTTAGGGTTTAATTTTAAGGTTTAGGGTTTTGTTGTATTCATGTTTAGGGTTTTAGGTTTTAGTTTTTAAGGTTTTGGTTTTAGGTTTTAGGGTTTAGAGTTTTAGGGTTTAATATTTGCTTTTAGGGTTTAGGGTTTTAGTGTATTAAAGATTAGGATTTTAGTTTTTTGGTTTTAGGATTTTGTTTTTAGGTTTTAGTGTTTAGAGTATTAGGACTTAGGGTTTAGTGTATTACAATTTAGGGTATTAGATTTTGTTTTTAGGATTTAGGGTTTTTGTTTTCATTTTTAGGGTTTGGAGTTTTTGGGTAATATGCTTAGTTTTAGGGTTTAACTTTAAGGTTTAGGGTTTAGGGTTTTAGTGTATTCAAGTTGAGGGTTTTAGGTTTAAGTTTTTAGGGTTTTGGTTTTAGGTTTTAGGGTTTAGAATTTTAGGGTTTAATGTTTGCTTTTAGGGTTTAGGGTTTTAGTGTATTAAAGATTAGGGTTTTAGTTTTTAGGGTTTAGGGTTTTGTTTTTAGGTTTGAGTGCTTAGAGTATTAGGATTTAGGGATTAGTGTATTAAAGTTTGGGGTTTTAGATTTAGTTTTTAGGGTTTAGGGTTTTTGTTTTAGGTTTTAGGGTTTTGATTTTTTGGGTTTAATGCTAAATTTTAGGGTTTAATTTTAAGGTTTAAGGTTTTGTTGTATTCAAGTTTAAGGTTTTAGGTTTTAGTTTTTAGGGTTTTGGTTTTAGGTTTTAGGGTTTAGAGTTTTAGGGTTTAATATTTGCTTTTAGGGTTTAGGGTTTTATTGTATTAAAGATTAGAGTTTTAGTGTATTAAAGATTAGGGTTTTAGTTTTTAGTTTTTAGGGTTTTGTTTTTAGGTTTTAGTGTTTAGAGTATTAGGACTTAGGGTTTAGTTTTTTAAAATTAAAGGTTTATGATTTAGTTTCTTGAATTTAGGGTTTAGGTTTTTGGTTTTAGGTTTTAGGGTTTTGAGGATTTGGGTTTAATGCTTAGTTTTAAGGTTTAATTTTAGGTTTTAGGGTTTTGTTGTATTCAAGTTAAGGTTTTTAGGTTTTAGTTATGAGGGTTTTGGTTTTAGATTTTAGGGTTTTGAATTTAAGGGTTTAATGTTTACTTTTAGGGTTTAGGGTTTTAGTGTATTAAAGATTAGGGTTTTAGTTTTTAGGGTTTAGGGTTTTGTTTTTATTTTTTAGTGTTTAGAGTATTAGGATTTAGGGTTTAGTGTATTAAAGTTTAGGGTTTTTGATTTAGGTTTTAGGGTTTAGGGTTTAGGGTTTTTGTTTTCAATTTTAGGGTTTTGAGTATTTGGGTAATATGCTTAGTTTTAGGGTTTAATTTTAAGGTTTATGGTTTAGGGTTTTAGTGTATTCAAGTTGAGGGTTTTAAGTTTTAGTTTTTTGGGTTTTGGTTTTAGGTTTTAGGGTTTAGAATTTTAGGGTTTAATGTTTGCTTTTAGGGTTTAGGGTTTTTAGTGTATTAAAGATTAGGGTTTTAGTTTTTAGGGTTTAGGGTTTTGTTTTTAGGTTTGAGTGCTTAGAGTATTAGGATTTAGGGATTAGTGTATTAAAGTTTGGGGTTTTAGATTTAGTTTTTAGGGTTTAGGGTTTTTGTTTTAGGTTTTAGGGTTTTGATTTTTTGGGTTTAATGCTAAATTTTAGGGTTTAATTTTAAGGTTTAAGGTTTTGTTGTATTCAAGTTTAAGGTTTTAGGTTTTAGTTTTTAGGGTTTTGGTTTTAGGTTTTAGGGTTTAGAGTTTTAGGGTTTAATATTTGCTTTTAGGGTTTAGGGTTTTATTGTATTAAAGATTAGAGTTTTAGTGTATTAAAGATTAGGGTTTTAGTTTTTAGTTTTTAGGGTTTTGTTTTTAGGTTTTAGTGTTTAGAGTATTAGGACTTAGGGTTTAGTTTTTTAAAATTAAAGGTTTATGATTTAGTTTCTTGAATTTAGGGTTTAGGTTTTTGGTTTTAGGTTTTAGGGTTTTGAGGTTTTGGGTTTAATGCTTAGTTTTAAGGTTTAAGTTTAGGTTTTAGGGTTTTGTTGTATTCAAGTTAAGGTTTTTAGGTTTTAGTTATGAGGGTTTTGGTTTTAGATTTTAGGGTTTTGAATTTAAGGGTTTAATGTTTACTTTTAGGGTTTAGGGTTTTAGTGTATTAAAGATTAGGGTTTTAGTTTTTAGGGTTTAGGGTTTTGTTTTTATTTTTTAGTGTTTAGAGTATTAGGATTTAGGGTTTAGTGTATTAAAGTTTAGGGTTTTTGATTTAGGTTTTAGGGTTTAGGGTTTAGGGTTTTTGTTTTCAATTTTAGGGTTTTGAGTATTTGGGTAATATGCTTAGTTTTAGGGTTTAATTTTAAGGTTTATGGTTTAGGGTTTTAGTGTATTCAAGTTGAGGGTTTTAAGTTTTAGTTTTTTGGGTTTTGGTTTTAGGTTTTAGGGTTTAGAATTTTAGGGTTTAATGTTTGCTTTTAGGGTTTAGGGTTTTTAGTGTATTAAAGATTAGGGTTTTAGTTTTTAGGGTTTAGGGTTTTGTTTTTAGGTTTGAGTGCTTAGAGTATTAGGATTTAGGGATTAGTGTATTAAAGTTTGGGGTTTTAGATTTAGTTTTTAGGGTTTAGGGTTTTTGTTTTAGGTTTTAGGGTTTTGATTTTTTGGGTTTAATGCTAAATTTTAGGGTTTAATTTTAAGGTTTAAGGTTTTGTTGTATTCAAGTTTAAGGTTTTAGGTTTTAGTTTTTAGGGTTTTGGTTTTAGGTTTTAGGGTTTAGAGTTTTAGGGTTTAATATTTGCTTTTAGGGTTTAGGGTTTTATTGTATTAAAGATTAGAGTTTTAGTGTATTAAAGATTAGGGTTTTAGTTTTTAGTTTTTAGGGTTTTGTTTTTAGGTTTTAGTGTTTAGAGTATTAGGACTTAGGGTTTAGTTTTTTAAAATTAAAGGTTTATGATTTAGTTCCTTGAATTTAGGGTTTAGGTTTTTGGTTTTAGGTTTTAGGGTTTTGAGGTTTTGGGTTTAATGCTTAGTTTTAAGGTTTAAGTTTAGGTTTTAGGGTTTTGTTGTATTCAAGTTAAGGTTTTTAGGTTTTAGTTATGAGGGTTTTGGTTTTAGATTTTAGGGTTTTGAATTTAAGGGTTTAATGTTTACTTTTAGGGTTTAGGGTTTTAGTGTATTAAAGATTAGGGTTTTAGTTTTTAGGGTTTAGGGTTTTGTTTTTATGTTTTAGTGTTTAGAGTATTAGGATTTAGGGTTTAGTGTATTAAAGTTTAGGGTTTTTGATTTAGGTTTTAGGGTTTAGGGTTTAGGGTTTTTGTTTTCAATTTTAGGGTTTTGAGTATTTGGGTAATATGCTTAGTTTTAGGGTTTAATTTTAAGGTTTATGGTTTAGGGTTTTAGTGTATTCAAGTTGAGGGTTTTAAGTTTTAGTTTTTTGGGTTTTGGTTTTAGGTTTTAGGGTTTAGAATTTTAGGGTTTAATGTTTGCTTTTAGGGTTTAGGGTTTTTAGTGTATTAAACATTAGGGTTTTAGTTTTTAGGGTTTAGGGTTTTGTTTTTAGGTTTTAGTGTTTAGAGTATTAGGATTTAGGGTTTAGTGTATTAAAGTTTAGGGTTTTAGATTTGGTTTTTAGGGTTTAGGGTTTAGGGTTTTTGTTTTTAATTTTAGGGTTTCCAGTTTTATGGTAATATGCTTAGTTTTAGGGTTTAATTTTAAGGTTTATGGTTTAGGGTTTTAGTGTATTCAAGTTCAGGGTTTTAGGTTTTAGTTTTTAGGGTTTTTGTTTTAGGTTTTAGGGTTTAGAATATTAGGGTTTAATGTTTAGTTTTAGGGTTTAGAATATTAGGGTTTAATGTTTAGTTTTAGGGTTTAGGGTTTTAGTGTATTAAAGATTAGGGTTTTAGTTTTTAGGGTTTAGGGTTTTGTTTTTAGGGTTTTAGTGTATTAAAGATTAGGGTTTTAGTTTTTGGGTGTAGTGTTTTGTTTTTATGTTTAAGTTTTTAAAGTATTAGGATTTAGGGTTTAGTGTATTAAAGTTTGGGGTTTTAGATTTAGTTTTTAGGGTTTAGGGTTTTTGTGTTAGGTTTTAGGGTTTTGAGTTTTTGGGTTTAGTGCTAAATTTTAGGGTTTAATTTTAAGGTTTAGGGTTTTGTTGTATTCATGTTTAGGGTTTTAGGTTTTAGTTTTTAAGGTTTTGGTTTTAGGTTTTAGGGTTTAGAGTTTTAGGGTTTAATATTTGCTTTTAGGGTTTAGGGTTTTAGTGTATTAAAGATTAGGATTTTAGTTTTTAGGTTTTAGGATTTTGTTTTTAGGTTTTAGTGTTTAGAGTATTAGGACATAGGGTATAGTGTATTAAAATTTAGGGTATTAGATTTTGTTTTTAGGGTTTAGGGTTTTTGTTTTCATTTTTAGGGTTTGGAGTTTTTGGGTAATATGCTTAGTTTTAGGGTTTAACTTTAAGGTTTAGGGTTTAGGGTTTTAGTGTATTCAAGTTGAGGGTTTTAGGTTTAAGTTTTTATGGTTTTGGTTTTAGGTTTTAGGGTTTAGAATTTTAGGGTTTAATGTTTGCTTTTAGGGTTTAGGGTTTTAGTGTATTAAAGATTAGGGTTTTAGTTTTTAGGGTTTAGGGTTTTGTTTTTAGGTTTGAGTGCTTAGAGTATTAGGATTTAGGGATTAGTGTATTAAAGTTTGGGGTTTTAGATTTAGTTTTTAGGGTTTAGGGTTTTTGTTTTAGGTTTTAGGGTTTTGATTTTTTGGGTTTAATGCTAAATTTTAGGGTTTAATTTTAAGGTTTAGGGTTTTGTTGTATTCAAGTTTAAGGTTTTAGGTTTTAGTTTTTAGGGTTTTGGTTTTAGGTTTTAGGGTTTAGAGTTTTAGGGTTTAATATTTGCTTTTAGGGTTTAGGGTTTTATTGTATTAAAGATTAGAGTTTTAGTGTATTAAAGATTAGGGTTTTAGTTTTTAGTTTTTAGGGTTTTGTTTTTAGGTTTTAGTGTTTAGAGTATTAGGACTTAGGGTTTAGTTTTTTAAAATTTAAGGTTTATGATTTAGTTTCTTGAATTTAGGGTTTAGGTTTTTGGTTTTAGGTTTTAGGGTTTTGAGTTTTTGGGTTTAATGCTTAGTTTTAGGGTTTAATTTTAGGTTTTAGGGTTTTGTTGTATTCAAGTTAAGGTTTTTAGGTTTTAGTTATGTGGGTTTTGGTTTTAGATTTTAGGGTTTTGAATTTAAGGGTTTAATGTTTACTTTTAGGGTTTAGGGTTTTAGTGTATTAAAGATTAGGGTTTTAGTTTTTAGGGTTTATGGTTTTGTTTTTAGGTTTTAGTGTTTAGAGTATTAGGATTTAGGGTTTAGTGTATTAAAGTTTAGGGTTTTAGATTTGGTTTTTAGGGTTTAGGGTTTAGGGTTTTTGTTTTTAATTTTAGGGTTTCCAGTTTTATGGTAATATGCTTAGTTTTAGGGTTTAATTTTAAGGTTTATGGTTTAGGGTTTTAGTGTATTCAAGTTGAGGGTTTTAGGTTTTAGTTTTTAGGGTTTTTGTTTTAGGTTTTAGGGTTTAGAATATTAGGGTTTAATGTTTAGTTTTAGGGTTTAGAATATTAGGGTTTAATGTTTAGTTTTAGGGTTTAGGGTTTTAGTGTATTAAAGATTAGGGTTTTAGTTTTTAGGGTTTAGGGTTTTGTTTTTAGGGTTTTAGTGTATTAAAGATTAGGGTTTTAGTTTTTGGGTGTAGTGTTTTGTTTTTATGTTTAAGTTTTTAAAGTATTAGGATTTAGGGTTTAGTGTATTAAAGTTTGGGGTGTTAGATTTAGTTTTTAGGGTTTAGGGTTTTTGTGTTAGGTTTTAGGGTTTTGAGTTTTTGGGTTTAATGCTAAATTTTAGGGTTTAATTTTAAGGTTTAGGGTTTTGTTGTATTCATGTTTAGGGTTTTAGGTTTTAGTTTTTAAGGTTTTGGTTTTAGGTTTTAGGGTTTAGAGTTTTAGGGTTTAATATTTGCTTTTAGGGTTTAGGGTTTTAGTGTATTAAAGATTAGGATTTTAGTTTTTAGGTTTTAGGATTTTGTTTTTAGGTTTTAGTGTTTAGAGTATTAGGACTTAGGGTTTAGTGTATTAAAATTTAGGGTATTAGATTTTGTTTTTAGGGTTTAGGGTTTTTGTTTTCATTTTTAGGGTTTGGAGTTTTTGGGTAATATGCTTAGTTTTAGGGTTTAACTTTAAGGTTTAGGGTTTAGGGTTTTAGTGTATTCAAGTTGAGGGTTTTAGGTTTAAGTTTTTAGGGTTTTGGTTTTAGGTTTTAGGGTTTAGAATTTTAGGGTTTAATGTTTGCTTTTAGGGTTTAGGGTTTTAGTGTATTAAAGATTAGGGTTTTAGTTTTTAGGGTTTAGGGTTTTGTTTTTAGGTTTGAGTGCTTAGAGTATTAGGATTTAGGGATTAGTGTATTAAAGTTTGGGGTTTTAGATTTAGTTTTTAGGGTTTAGGGTTTTTGTTTTAGGTTTTAGGGTTTTGATTTTTTGGGTTTAATGCTAAATTTTAGGGTTTAATTTTAAGGTTTAGGGTTTTGTTGTATTCAAGTTTAAGGTTTTAGGTTTTAGTTTTTAGGGGTTTGGTTTTAGGTTTTAGGGTTTAGAGTTTTAGGGATTAATATTTGCTTTTAGGCTTTAGGGTTTTATTGTATTAAAGATTAGAGTTTTAGTGTATTAAAGATTAGGGTTTTAGTTTTTAGTTTTTAGGGTTTTGTTTTTAGGTTTTAGTGTTTAGAGTATTAGGACTTAGGGTTTAGTTTTTTAAAATTTAAGGTTTATGATTTAGTTTCTTGAATTTAGGGTTTAGGTTTTTGGTTTTAGGTTTTAGGGTTTTGAGTTTTTGGGTTTAATGCTTAGTTTTAGGGTTTAATTTTAGGTTTTAGGGTTTTGTTGTATTCAAGTTAAGGTTTTTAGGTTTTAGTTATGTGGGTTTTGGTTTTAGATTTTAGGGTTTTGAATTTAAGGGTTTAATGTTTACTTTTAGGGTTTAGGGTTTTAGTGTATTAAAGATTAGGGTTTTAGTTTTTAGGGTTTAGGGTTTTGTTTTTAGGTTTTAGTGTTTAGAGTATTAGGATTTAGGGTTTAGTGTATTAAAGTTTAGGGTTTTAGATTTGGTTTTTAGGGTTTAGGGTTTAGGGTTTTTGTTTTTAATTTTAGGGTTTCCAGTTTTATGGTAATATGCTTAGTTTTAGGGTTTAATTTTAAGGTTTATGGTTTAGGGTTTTAGTGTATTCAAGTTCAGGGTTTTAGGTTTTAGTTTTTAGGGTTTTTGTTTTAGGTTTTAGGGTTTAGAATATTAGGGTTTAATGTTTAGTTTTAGGGTTTAGAATATTAGGGTTTAATGTTTAGTTTTAGGGTTTAGGGTTTTAGTGTATTAAAGATTAGGGTTTTAGTTTTTAGGGTTTAGGGTTTTGTTTTTAGGGTTTTAGTGTATTAAAGATTAGGGTTTTAGTTTTTGGGTGTAGTGTTTTGTTTTTATGTTTAAGTTTTTAAAGTATTAGGATTTAGGGTTTAGTGTATTAAAGTTTGGGGTTTTAGATTTAGTTTTTAGGGTTTAGGGTTTTTGTGTTAGGTTTTAGGGTTTTGAGTTTTTGGGTTTAATGCTAAATTTTAGGGTTTAATTTTAAGGTTTAGGGTTTTGTTGTATTCATGTTTAGGGTTTTAGGTTTTAGTTTTTAAGGTTTTGGTTTTAGGTTTTAGGGTTTAGAGTTTTAGGGTTTAATATTTGCTTTTAGGGTTTAGGGTTTTAGTTTATTAAAGATTAGGATTTTAGTTTTTAGGTTTTAGGATTTTGTTTTTAGGTTTTAGTGTTTAGAGTATTAGGACTTAGGGTTTAGTGTATTAAAATTTAGGGTATTAGATTTTGTTTTTAGGGTTTAGGGTTTTTGTTTTCATTTTTAGGGTTTGGAGTTTTTGGGTAATATGCTTAGTTTTAGGGTTTAACTTTAAGGTTTAGGGTTTAGGGTTTTAGGGTATTCAAGTTGAGGGTTTTAGGTTTAAGTTTTTAGGGTTTTGGTTTTAGGTTTTAAGGTTTAGAATTTTAGGGTTTAATGTTTGCTTTTAGGGTTTAGGGTTTTAGTGTATTAAAGATTAGGGTTTTAGTTTTTAGGGTTTAGGGTTTTGTTTTTAGGTTTGAGTGCTTAGAGTATTAGGATTTAGGGATTAGTGTATTAAAGTTTGGGGTTTTAGATTTAGTTTTTAGGGTTTAGTGTTTTTGTTTTAGGTTTTAGGGTTTTGATTTTTTGGGTTTAATGCTAAATTTTAGGGTTTAATTTTAAGGTTTAGGGTTTTGTTGTATTCAAGTTTAGAGTTTTAGGTTTTAGTTTTTAGGGTTTTGGTTTTAGGTTTTAGGGTTTAGAGTTTTAGGGTTTAATATTTGCTTTTAGGGTTTAGGGTTTTATTGTATTAAAGATTAGAGTTTTAGTGTATTAAAGATTAGGGTTTTAGTTTTTAGTTTTTAGGGTTTTGTTTTTAGGTTTTAGTGTTTAGAGTATTAGGACTTAGGGTTTAGTTTTTTAAAATTTAAGGTTTATGATTTAGTTTCTTGAATTTAGGGTTTAGGTTTTTGGTTTTATGTTTTAGGGTTTTGAGTTTTTGGGTTTAATGCTTAGTTTTAGGGTTTAATTTTAGGTTTTAGGGTTTTGTTGTATTCAAGTTAAGGTTTTTAGGTTTTAGTTATGTGGGTTTTGGTTTTAGATTTTAGGGTTTTGAATTTAAGGGTTTAATGTTTACTTTTAGGGTTTAGGGTTTTAGTGTATTAAAGATTAGGGTTTTAGTTTTTAGGGTTTAGGGTTTTGTTTTTAGGTTTTAGTGTTTAGAGTATTAGGATTTAGGGTTTAGTGTATTAAAGTTTAGGGTTTTAGATTTGGTTTTTAGGGTTTAGGGTTTAGGGTTTTTGTTTTTAATTTTAGGGTTTCCAGTTTTATGGTAATATGCTTAGTTTTAGGGTTTAATTTTAAGGTTTATGGTTTAGGGTTTTAGTGTATTCAAGTTCAGGGTTTTAGGTTTTAGTTTTTAGGGTTTTTGTTTTAGGTTTTAGGGTTTAGAATATTAGGGTTTAATGTTTATTTTTAGGGTTTAGAATATTAGGGTTTAATGTTTAGTTTTAGGGTTTAGGGTTTTAGTGTATTAAAGATTAGGGTTTTAGTTTTTAGGGTTTAGGGTTTTGTTTTTAGGGTTTTAGTGTATTAAAGATTAGGGTTTTAGTTTTTGGGTGTAGTGTTTTGTTTTTATGTTTAAGTTTTTAAAGTATTAGGATTTAGGGTTTAGTGTATTAAAGTTTGGGGTTTTAGATTTAGTTTTTAGGGTTTAGGGTTTTTGTGTTAGGTTTTAGGGTTTTGAGTTTTTGGGTTTAATGCTAAATTTTAGGGTTTAATTTTAAGGTTTAGGGTTTTGTTGTATTCATGTTTAGGGTTTTAGGTTTTAGTTTTTAAGGTTTTGGTTTTAGGTTTTAGGGTTTAGAGTTTTAGGGTTTAATATTTGCTTTTAGGGTTTAGGGTTTTAGTTTATTAAAGATTAGGATTTTAGTTTTTAGGTTTTAGGATTTTGTTTTTAGGTTTTAGTGTTTAGAGTATTAGGACTTAGGGTTTAGTGTATTAAAATTTAGGGTATTAGATTTTGTTTTTAGGGTTTAGGGTTTTTGTTTTCATTTTTAGGGTTTGGAGTTTTTGGGTAATATGCTTAGTTTTAGGGTTTAACTTTAAGGTTTAGGGTTTAGGGTTTTAGGGTATTCAAGTTGAGGGTTTTAGGTTTAAGTTTTTAGGGTTTTGGTTTTAGGTTTTAAGGTTTAGAATTTTAGGGTTTAATGTTTGCTTTTAGGGTTTAGGGTTTTAGTGTATTAAAGATTAGGGTTTTAGTTTTTAGGGTTTAGGGTTTTGTTTTTAGGTTTGAGTGCTTAGAGTATTAGGATTTAGGGATTAGTGTATTAAAGTTTGGGGTTTTAGATTTAGTTTTTAGGGTTTAGTGTTTTTGTTTTAGGTTTTAGGGTTTTGATTTTTTGGGTTTAATGCTAAATTTTAGGGTTTAATTTTAAGGTTTAGGGTTTTGTTGTATTCAAGTTTAGAGTTTTAGGTTTTAGTTTTTAGGGTTTTGGTTTTAGGTTTTAGGGTTTAGAGTTTTAGGGTTTAATATTTGCTTTTAGGGTTTAGGGTTTTATTGTATTAAAGATTAGAGTTTTAGTGTATTAAAGATTAGGGTTTTAGTTTTTAGTTTTTAGGGTTTTGTTTTTAGGTTTTAGTGTTTAGAGTATTAGGACTTAGGGTTTAGTTTTTTAAAATTTAAGGTTTATGATTTAGTTTCTTGAATTTAGGGTTTAGGTTTTTGGTTTTATGTTTTAGGGTTTTGAGTTTTTGGGTTTAATGCTTAGTTTTAGGGTTTAATTTTAGGTTTTAGGGTTTTGTTGTATTCAAGTTAAGGTTTTTAGGTTTTAGTTATGTGGGTTTTGGTTTTAGATTTTAGGGTTTTGAATTTAAGGGTTTAATGTTTACTTTTAGGGTTTAGGGTTTTAGTGTATTAAAGATTAGGGTTTTAGTTTTTAGGGTTTAGGGTTTTGTTTTTAGGTTTTAGTGTTTAGAGTATTAGGATTTAGGGTTTAGTGTATTAAAGTTTAGGGTTTTAGATTTGGTTTTTAGGGTTTAGGGTTTAGGGTTTTTGTTTTTAATTTTAGGGTTTCCAGTTTTATGGTAATATGCTTAGTTTTAGGGTTTAATTTTAAGGTTTATGGTTTAGGGTTTTAGTGTATTCAAGTTGAGGGTTTTAGGTTTTAGTTTTTAGGGTTTTTGTTTTAGGTTTTAGGGTTTAGAATATTAGGGTTTAATGTTTAGTTTTAGGGTTTAGAATATTAGGGTTTAATGTTTAGTTTTAGGGTTTAGGGTTTTAGTGTATTAAAGATTAGGGTTTTAGTTTTTAGGGTTTAGGGTTTTGTTTTTAGGGTTTTAGTGTATTAAAGATTAGGGTTTTAGTTTTTGGGTGTAGTGTTTTGTTTTTATGTTTAAGTTTTTAAAGTATTAGGATTTAGGGTTTAGTGTATTAAAGTTTGGGGTTTTAGATTTAGTTTTTAGGGTTTAGGGTTTTTGTGTTAGGTTTTAGGGTTTTGAGTTTTTGGGTTTAATGCTAAATTTTAGGGTTTAATTTTAAGGTTTAGGGTTTTGTTGTATTCATGTTTAGGGTTTTAGGTTTTAGTTTTTAAGGTTTTGGTTTTAGGTTTTAGGGTTTAGAGTTTTAGGGTTTAATATTTGCTTTTAGGGTTTAGGGTTTTAGTTTATTAAAGATTAGGATTTTAGTTTTTAGGTTTTAGGATTTTGTTTTTAGGTTTTAGTGTTTAGAGTATTAGGACTTAGGGTTTAGTGTATTAAAATTTAGGGTATTAGATTTTGTTTTTAGGGTTTAGGGTTTTTGTTTTCATTTTTAGGGTTTGGAGTTTTTGGGTAATATGCTTAGTTTTAGGGTTTAACTTTAAGGTTTAGGGTTTAGGGTTTTAGGGTATTCAAGTTGAGGGTTTTAGGTTTAAGTTTTTAGGGTTTTGGTTTTAGGTTTTAAGGTTTAGAATTTTAGGGTTTAATGTTTGCTTTTAGGGTTTAGGGTTTTAGTGTATTAAAGATTAGGGTTTTAGTTTTTAGGGTTTAGGGTTTTGTTTTTAGGTTTGAGTGCTTAGAGTATTAGGATTTAGGGATTAGTGTATTAAAGTTTGGGGTTTTAGATTTAGTTTTTAGGGTTTAGTGTTTTTGTTTTAGGTTTTAGGGTTTTGATTTTTTGGGTTTAATGCTAAATTTTAGGGTTTAATTTTAAGGTTTAGGGTTTTGTTGTATTCAAGTTTAGAGTTTTAGGTTTTAGTTTTTAGGGTTTTGGTTTTAGGTTTTAGGGTTTAGAGTTTTAGGGTTTAATATTTGCTTTTAGGGTTTAGGGTTTTATTGTATTAAAGATTAGAGTTTTAGTGTATTAAAGATTAGGGTTTTAGTTTTTAGTTTTTAGGGTTTTGTTTTTAGGTTTTAGTGTTTAGAGTATTAGGACTTAGGGTTTAGTTTTTTAAAATTTAAGGTTTATGATTTAGTTTCTTGAATTTAGGGTTTAGGTTTTTGGTTTTATGTTTTAGGGTTTTGAGTTTTTGGGTTTAATGCTTAGTTTTAGGGTTTAATTTTAGGTTTTAGGGTTTTGTTGTATTCAAGTTAAGGTTTTTAGGTTTTAGTTATGTGGGTTTTGGTTTTAGATTTTAGGGTTTTGAATTTAAGGGTTTAATGTTTACTTTTAGGGTTTAGGGTTTTAGTGTATTAAAGATTAGGGTTTTAGTTTTTAGGTTTTAGGGTTTTGTTTTTAGGTTTTAGTGTTTAGAGTATTAGGATTTAGGGTTTAGTGTATTAAAGTTTAGGGTTTTAGATTTGGTTTTTAGGGTTTAGGGTTTAGGGTTTTTGTTTTTAATTTTAGGGTTTCCAGTTTTATGGTAATATGCTTAGTTTTAGGGTTTAATTTTAAGGTTTATGGTTTAGGGTTTTAGTGTATTCAAGTTGAGGGTTTTAGGTTTTAGTTTTTAGGGTTTTTGTTTTAGGTTTTAGGGTTTAGAATATTAGGGTTTAATGTTTAGTTTTAGGGTTTAGAATATTAGGGTTTAATGTTTAGTTTTAGGGTTTAGGGTTTTAGTGTATTAAAGATTAGGGTTTTAGTTTTTAGGGTTTAGGGTTTTGTTTTTAGGGTTTTAGTGTATTAAAGATTAGGGTTTTAGTTTTTGGGTGTAGTGTTTTGTTTTTATGTTTAAGTTTTTAAAGTATTAGGATTTAGGGTTTAGTGTATTAAAGTTTGGGGTTTTAGATTTAGTTTTTAGGGTTTAGGGTTTTTGTGTTAGGTTTTAGGGTTCTGAGTTTTTGGGTTTAATGCTAAATTTTAGGGTTTAATTTTAAGGTTTAGGGTTTTGTTGTATTCATGTTTAGGGTTTTAGGTTTTAGTTTTTAAGGTTTTGGTTTTAGGTTTTAGGGTTTAGAGTTTTAGGGTTTAATATTTGCTTTTAGGGTTTAGGGTTTTAGTTTATTAAAGATTAGGATTTTAGTTTTTAGGTTTTAGGATTTTGTTTTTAGGTTTTAGTGTTTAGAGTATTAGGACTTAGGGTTTAGTGTATTAAAATTTAGGGTATTAGATTTTGTTTTTAGGGTTTAGGGTTTTTGTTTTCATTTTTAGGGTTTGGAGTTTTTGGGTAATATGCTTAGTTTTAGGGTTTAACTTTAAGGTTTAGGGTTTAGGGTTTTAGTGTATTCAAGTTGAGGGTTTTAGGTTTAAGTTTTTAGGGTTTTGGTTTTAGGTTTTAGGGTTTAGAATTTTAGGGTTTAATGTTTGCTTTTAGGGTTTAGGGTTTTAGTGTATTAAAGATTAGGGTTTTAGTTTTTAGGGTTTAGGGTTTTGTTTTTAGGTTTGAGTGCTTAGAGTATTAGGATTTAGGGATTAGTGTATTAAAGTTTGGGGTTTTAGATTTAGTTTTTAGGGTTTAGGGTTTTTGTTTTAGGTTTTAGGGTTTTGATTTTTTGGGTTTAATGCTAAATTTTAGGGTTTAATTTTAAGGTTTAGGGTTTTGTTGTATTCAAGTTTAAGGTTTTAGGTTTTAGTTTTTAGGGGTTTGGTTTTAGGTTTTAGGGTTTAGAGTTTTAGGGATTAATATTTGCTTTTAGGCTTTAGGGTTTTATTGTATTAAAGATTAGAGTTTTAGTGTATTAAAGATTAGGGTTTTAGTTTTTAGTTTTTAGGGTTTTGTTTTTAGGTTTTAGTGTTTAGAGTATTAGGACTTAGGGTTTAGTTTTTTAAAATTTAAGGTTTATGATTTAGTTTCTTGAATTTAGGGTTTAGGTTTTTGGTTTTAGGTTTTAGGGTTTTGAGTTTTTGGGTTTAATGCTTAGTTTTAGGGTTTAATTTTAGGTTTTAGGGTTTTGTTGTATTCAAGTTAAGGTTTTTAGGTTTTAGTTATGTGGGTTTTGGTTTTAGATTTTAGGGTTTTGAATTTAAGGGTTTAATGTTTACTTTTAGGGTTTAGGGTTTTAGTGTATTAAAGATTAGGGTTTTAGTTTTTAGGGTTTAGGGTTTTGTTTTTAGGTTTTAGTGTTTAGAGTATTAGGATTTAGGGTTTAGTGTATTAAAGTTTAGGGTTTTAGATTTGGTTTTTAGGGTTTAGGGTTTAGGGTTTTTGTTTTTAATTTTAGGGTTTCCAGTTTTATGGTAATATGCTTAGTTTTAGGGTTTAATTTTAAGGTTTATGGTTTAGGGTTTTAGTGTATTCAAGTTCAGGGTTTTAGGTTTTAGTTTTTAGGGTTTTTGTTTTAGGTTTTAGGGTTTAGAATATTAGGGTTTAATGTTTAGTTTTAGGGTTTAGAATATTAGGGTTTAATGTTTAGTTTTAGGGTTTAGGGTTTTAGTGTATTAAAGATTAGGGTTTTAGTTTTTAGGGTTTAGGGTTTTGTTTTTAGGGTTTTAGTGTATTAAAGATTAGGGTTTTAGTTTTTGGGTGTAGTGTTTTGTTTTTATGTTTAAGTTTTTAAAGTATTAGGATTTAGGGTTTAGTGTATTAAAGTTTGGGGTTTTAGATTTAGTTTTTAGGGTTTAGGGTTTTTGTTTTAGGTTTTAGGGTTTTGATTTTTTGGGTTTAATGCTAAATTTTAGGGTTTAATTTTAAGGTTTAGGGTTTTGTTGTATTCAAGTTTAAGGTTTTAGGTTTTAGTTTTTAGGGGTTTGGTTTTAGGTTTTAGGGTTTAGAGTTTTAGGGATTAATATTTGCTTTTAGGCTTTAGGGTTTTATTGTATTAAAGATTAGAGTTTTAGTGTATTAAAGATTAGGGTTTTAGTTTTTAGTTTTTAGGGTTTTGTTTTTAGGTTTTAGTGTTTAGAGTATTAGGACTTAGGGTTTAGTTTTTTAAAATTTAAGGTTTATGATTTAGTTTCTTGAATTTAGGGTTTAGGTTTTTGGTTTTAGGTTTTAGGGTTTTGAGTTTTTGGGTTTAATGCTTAGTTTTAGGGTTTAATTTTAGGTTTTAGGGTTTTGTTGTATTCAAGTTAAGGTTTTTAGGTTTTAGTTATGTGGGTTTTGGTTTTAGATTTTAGGGTTTTGAATTTAAGGGTTTAATGTTTACTTTTAGGGTTTAGGGTTTTAGTGTATTAAAGATTAGGGTTTTAGTTTTTAGGGTTTAGGGTTTTGTTTTTAGGTTTTAGTGTTTAGAGTATTAGGATTTAGGGTTTAGTGTATTAAAGTTTAGGGTTTTAGATTTGGTTTTTAGGGTTTAGGGTTTAGGGTTTTTGTTTTTAATTTTAGGGTTTCCAGTTTTATGGTAATATGCTTAGTTTTAGGGTTTAATTTTAAGGTTTATGGTTTAGGGTTTTAGTGTATTCAAGTTCAGGGTTTTAGGTTTTAGTTTTTAGGGTTTTTGTTTTAGGTTTTAGGGTTTAGAATATTAGGGTTTAATGTTTAGTTTTAGGGTTTAGAATATTAGGGTTTAATGTTTAGTTTTAGGGTTTAGGGTTTTAGTGTATTAAAGATTAGGGTTTTAGTTTTTAGGGTTTAGGGTTTTGTTTTTAGGGTTTTAGTGTATTAAAGATTAGGGTTTTAGTTTTTGGGTGTAGTGTTTTGTTTTTATGTTTAAGTTTTTAAAGTATTAGGATTTAGGGTTTAGTGTATTAAAGTTTGGGGTTTTAGATTTAGTTTTTAGGGTTTAGGGTTTTTGTGTTAGGTTTTAGGGTTCTGAGTTTTTGGGTTTAATGCTAAATTTTAGGGTTTAATTTTAAGGTTTAGGGTTTTGTTGTATTCATGTTTAGGGTTTTAGGTTTTAGTTTTTAAGGTTTTGGTTTTAGGTTTTAGGGTTTAGAGTTTTAGGGTTTAATATTTGCTTTTAGGGTTTAGGGTTTTAGTTTATTAAAGATTAGGATTTTAGTTTTTAGGTTTTAGGATTTTGTTTTTAGGTTTTAGTGTTTAGAGTATTAGGACTTAGGGTTTAGTGTATTAAAATTTAGGGTATTAGATTTTGTTTTTAGGGTTTAGGGTTTTTGTTTTCATTTTTAGGGTTTGGAGTTTTTGGGTAATATGCTTAGTTTTAGGGTTTAACTTTAAGGTTTAGGGTTTAGGGTTTTAGTGTATTCAAGTTGAGGGTTTTAGGTTTAAGTTTTTAGGGTTTTGGTTTTAGGTTTTAGGGTTTAGAATTTTAGGGTTTAATGTTTGCTTTTAGGGTTTAGGGTTTTAGTGTATTAAAGATTAGGGTTTTAGTTTTTAGGGTTTAGGGTTTTGTTTTTAGGTTTGAGTGCTTAGAGTATTAGGATTTAGGGATTAGTGTATTAAAGTTTGGGGTTTTAGATTTAGTTTTTAGGGTTTAGGGTTTTTGTTTTAGGTTTTAGGGTTTTGATTTTTTGGGTTTAATGCTAAATTTTAGGGTTTAATTTTAAGGTTTAGGGTTTTGTTGTATTCAAGTTTAAGGTTTTAGGTTTTAGTTTTTAGGGGTTTGGTTTTAGGTTTTAGGGTTTAGAGTTTTAGGGATTAATATTTGCTTTTAGGCTTTAGGGTTTTATTGTATTAAAGATTAGAGTTTTAGTGTATTAAAGATTAGGGTTTTAGTTTTTAGTTTTTAGGGTTTTGTTTTTAGGTTTTAGTGTTTAGAGTATTAGGACTTAGGGTTTAGTTTTTTAAAATTTAAGGTTTATGATTTAGTTTCTTGAATTTAGGGTTTAGGTTTTTGGTTTTAGGTTTTAGGGTTTTGAGTTTTTGGGTTTAATGCTTAGTTTTAGGGTTTAATTTTAGGTTTTAGGGTTTTGTTGTATTCAAGTTAAGGTTTTTAGGTTTTAGTTATGTGGGTTTTGGTTTTAGATTTTAGGGTTTTGAATTTAAGGGTTTAATGTTTACTTTTAGGGTTTAGGGTTTTAGTGTATTAAAGATTAGGGTTTTAGTTTTTAGGGTTTAGGGTTTTGTTTTTAGGTTTTAGTGTTTAGAGTATTAGGATTTAGGGTTTAGTGTATTAAAGTTTAGGGTTTTAGATTTGGTTTTTAGGGTTTAGGGTTTAGGGTTTTTGTTTTTAATTTTAGGGTTTCCAGTTTTATGGTAATATGCTTAGTTTTAGGGTTTAATTTTAAGGTTTATGGTTTAGGGTTTTAGTGTATTCAAGTTCAGGGTTTTAGGTTTTAGTTTTTAGGGTTTTTGTTTTAGGTTTTAGGGTTTAGAATATTAGGGTTTAATGTTTAGTTTTAGGGTTTAGAATATTAGGGTTTAATGTTTAGTTTTAGGGTTTAGGGTTTTAGTGTATTAAAGATTAGGGTTTTAGTTTTTAGGGTTTAGGGTTTTGTTTTTAGGGTTTTAGTGTATTAAAGATTAGGGTTTTAGTTTTTGGGTGTAGTGTTTTGTTTTTATGTTTAAGTTTTTAAAGTATTAGGATTTAGGGTTTAGTGTATTAAAGTTTGGGGTTTTAGATTTAGTTTTTAGGGTTTAGGGTTTTTGTGTTAGGTTTTAGGGTTTTGAGTTTTTGGGTTTAATGCTAAATTTTAGGGTTTAATTTTAAGGTTTAGGGTTTTGTTGTATTCATGTTTAGGGTTTTAGGTTTTAGTTTTTAAGGTTTTGGTTTTAGGTTTTAGGGTTTAGAGTTTTAGGGTTTAATATTTGCTTTTAGGGTTTAGGGTTTTAGTTTATTAAAGATTAGGATTTTAGTTTTTAGGTTTTAGGATTTTGTTTTTAGGTTTTAGTGTTTAGAGTATTAGGACTTAGGGTTTAGTGTATTAAAATTTAGGGTATTAGATTTTGTTTTTAGGGTTTAGGGTTTTTGTTTTCATTTTTAGGGTTTGGAGTTTTTGGGTAATATGCTTAGTTTTAGGGTTTAACTTTAAGGTTTAGGGTTTAGGGTTTTAGGGTATTCAAGTTGAGGGTTTTAGGTTTAAGTTTTTAGGGTTTTGGTTTTAGGTTTTAAGGTTTAGAATTTTAGGGTTTAATGTTTGCTTTTAGGGTTTAGGGTTTTAGTGTATTAAAGATTAGGGTTTTAGTTTTTAGGGTTTAGGGTTTTGTTTTTAGGTTTGAGTGCTTAGAGTATTAGGATTTAGGGATTAGTGTATTAAAGTTTGGGGTTTTAGATTTAGTTTTTAGGGTTTAGTGTTTTTGTTTTAGGTTTTAGGGTTTTGATTTTTTGGGTTTAATGCTAAATTTTAGGGTTTAATTTTAAGGTTTAGGGTTTTGTTGTATTCAAGTTTAGAGTTTTAGGTTTTAGTTTTTAGGGTTTTGGTTTTAGGTTTTAGGGTTTAGAGTTTTAGGGTTTAATATTTGCTTTTAGGGTTTAGGGTTTTATTGTATTAAAGATTAGAGTTTTAGTGTATTAAAGATTAGGGTTTTAGTTTTTAGTTTTTAGGGTTTTGTTTTTAGGTTTTAGTGTTTAGAGTATTAGGACTTAGGGTTTAGTTTTTTAAAATTTAAGGTTTATGATTTAGTTTCTTGAATTTAGGGTTTAGGTTTTTGGTTTTATGTTTTAGGGTTTTGAGTTTTTGGGTTTAATGCTTAGTTTTAGGGTTTAATTTTAGGTTTTAGGGTTTTGTTGTATTCAAGTTAAGGTTTTTAGGTTTTAGTTATGTGGGTTTTGGTTTTAGATTTTAGGGTTTTGAATTTAAGGGTTTAATGTTTACTTTTAGGGTTTAGGGTTTTAGTGTATTAAAGATTAGGGTTTTAGTTTTTAGGGTTTAGGGTTTTGTTTTTAGGTTTTAGTGTTTAGAGTATTAGGATTTAGGGTTTAGTGTATTAAAGTTTAGGGTTTTAGATTTGGTTTTTAGGGTTTAGGGTTTAGGGTTTTTGTTTTTAATTTTAGGGTTTCCAGTTTTATGGTAATATGCTTAGTTTTAGGGTTTAATTTTAAGGTTTATGGTTTAGGGTTTTAGTGTATTCAAGTTGAGGGTTTTAGGTTTTAGTTTTTAGGGTTTTTGTTTTAGGTTTTAGGGTTTAGAATATTAGGGTTTAATGTTTAGTTTTAGGGTTTAGAATATTAGGGTTTAATGTTTAGTTTTAGGGTTTAGGGTTTTAGTGTATTAAAGATTAGGGTTTTAGTTTTTAGGGTTTAGGGTTTTGTTTTTAGGGTTTTAGTGTATTAAAGATTAGGGTTTTAGTTTTTGGGTGTAGTGTTTTGTTTTTATGTTTAAGTTTTTAAAGTATTAGGATTTAGGGTTTAGTGTATTAAAGTTTGGGGTTTTAGATTTAGTTTTTAGGGTTTAGGGTTTTTGTGTTAGGTTTTAGGGTTTTGAGTTTTTGGGTTTAATGCTAAATTTTAGGGTTTAATTTTAAGGTTTAGGGTTTTGTTGTATTCATGTTTAGGGTTTTAGGTTTTAGTTTTTAAGGTTTTGGTTTTAGGTTTTAGGGTTTAGAGTTTTAGGGTTTAATATTTGCTTTTAGGGTTTAGGGTTTTAGTTTATTAAAGATTAGGATTTTAGTTTTTAGGTTTTAGGATTTTGTTTTTAGGTTTTAGTGTTTAGAGTATTAGGACTTAGGGTTTAGTGTATTAAAATTTAGGGTATTAGATTTTGTTTTTAGGGTTTAGGGTTTTTGTTTTCATTTTTAGGGTTTGGAGTTTTTGGGTAATATGCTTAGTTTTAGGGTTTAACTTTAAGGTTTAGGGTTTAGGGTTTTAGGGTATTCAAGTTGAGGGTTTTAGGTTTAAGTTTTTAGGGTTTTGGTTTTAGGTTTTAAGGTTTAGAATTTTAGGGTTTAATGTTTGCTTTTAGGGTTTAGGGTTTTAGTGTATTAAAGATTAGGGTTTTAGTTTTTAGGGTTTAGGGTTTTGTTTTTAGGTTTGAGTGCTTAGAGTATTAGGATTTAGGGATTAGTGTATTAAAGTTTGGGGTTTTAGATTTAGTTTTTAGGGTTTAGTGTTTTTGTTTTAGGTTTTAGGGTTTTGATTTTTTGGGTTTAATGCTAAATTTTAGGGTTTAATTTTAAGGTTTAGGGTTTTGTTGTATTCAAGTTTAGAGTTTTAGGTTTTAGTTTTTAGGGTTTTGGTTTTAGGTTTTAGGGTTTAGAGTTTTAGGGTTTAATATTTGCTTTTAGGGTTTAGGGTTTTATTGTATTAAAGATTAGAGTTTTAGTGTATTAAAGATTAGGGTTTTAGTTTTTAGTTTTTAGGGTTTTGTTTTTAGGTTTTAGTGTTTAGAGTATTAGGACTTAGGGTTTAGTTTTTTAAAATTTAAGGTTTATGATTTAGTTTCTTGAATTTAGGGTTTAGGTTTTTGGTTTTATGTTTTAGGGTTTTGAGTTTTTGGGTTTAATGCTTAGTTTTAGGGTTTAATTTTAGGTTTTAGGGTTTTGTTGTATTCAAGTTAAGGTTTTTAGGTTTTAGTTATGTGGGTTTTGGTTTTAGATTTTAGGGTTTTGAATTTAAGGGTTTAATGTTTACTTTTAGGGTTTAGGGTTTTAGTGTATTAAAGATTAGGGTTTTAGTTTTTAGGTTTTAGGGTTTTGTTTTTAGGTTTTAGTGTTTAGAGTATTAGGATTTAGGGTTTAGTGTATTAAAGTTTAGGGTTTTAGATTTGGTTTTTAGGGTTTAGGGTTTAGGGTTTTTGTTTTTAATTTTAGGGTTTCCAGTTTTATGGTAATATGCTTAGTTTTAGGGTTTAATTTTAAGGTTTATGGTTTAGGGTTTTAGTGTATTCAAGTTGAGGGTTTTAGGTTTTAGTTTTTAGGGTTTTTGTTTTAGGTTTTAGGGTTTAGAATATTAGGGTTTAATGTTTAGTTTTAGGGTTTAGAATATTAGGGTTTAATGTTTAGTTTTAGGGTTTAGGGTTTTAGTGTATTAAAGATTAGGGTTTTAGTTTTTAGGGTTTAGGGTTTTGTTTTTAGGGTTTTAGTGTATTAAAGATTAGGGTTTTAGTTTTTGGGTGTAGTGTTTTGTTTTTATGTTTAAGTTTTTAAAGTATTAGGATTTAGGGTTTAGTGTATTAAAGTTTGGGGTTTTAGATTTAGTTTTTAGGGTTTAGGGTTTTTGTGTTAGGTTTTAGGGTTCTGAGTTTTTGGGTTTAATGCTAAATTTTAGGGTTTAATTTTAAGGTTTAGGGTTTTGTTGTATTCATGTTTAGGGTTTTAGGTTTTAGTTTTTAAGGTTTTGGTTTTAGGTTTTAGGGTTTAGAGTTTTAGGGTTTAATATTTGCTTTTAGGGTTTAGGGTTTTAGTTTATTAAAGATTAGGATTTTAGTTTTTAGGTTTTAGGATTTTGTTTTTAGGTTTTAGTGTTTAGAGTATTAGGACTTAGGGTTTAGTGTATTAAAATTTAGGGTATTAGATTTTGTTTTTAGGGTTTAGGGTTTTTGTTTTCATTTTTAGGGTTTGGAGTTTTTGGGTAATATGCTTAGTTTTAGGGTTTAACTTTAAGGTTTAGGGTTTAGGGTTTTAGTGTATTCAAGTTGAGGGTTTTAGGTTTAAGTTTTTAGGGTTTTGGTTTTAGGTTTTAGGGTTTAGAATTTTAGGGTTTAATGTTTGCTTTTAGGGTTTAGGGTTTTAGTGTATTAAAGATTAGGGTTTTAGTTTTTAGGGTTTAGGGTTTTGTTTTTAGGTTTGAGTGCTTAGAGTATTAGGATTTAGGGATTAGTGTATTAAAGTTTGGGGTTTTAGATTTAGTTTTTAGGGTTTAGGGTTTTTGTTTTAGGTTTTAGGGTTTTGATTTTTTGGGTTTAATGCTAAATTTTAGGGTTTAATTTTAAGGTTTAGGGTTTTGTTGTATTCAAGTTTAAGGTTTTAGGTTTTAGTTTTTAGGGGTTTGGTTTTAGGTTTTAGGGTTTAGAGTTTTAGGGATTAATATTTGCTTTTAGGCTTTAGGGTTTTATTGTATTAAAGATTAGAGTTTTAGTGTATTAAAGATTAGGGTTTTAGTTTTTAGTTTTTAGGGTTTTGTTTTTAGGTTTTAGTGTTTAGAGTATTAGGACTTAGGGTTTAGTTTTTTAAAATTTAAGGTTTATGATTTAGTTTCTTGAATTTAGGGTTTAGGTTTTTGGTTTTAGGTTTTAGGGTTTTGAGTTTTTGGGTTTAATGCTTAGTTTTAGGGTTTAATTTTAGGTTTTAGGGTTTTGTTGTATTCAAGTTAAGGTTTTTAGGTTTTAGTTATGTGGGTTTTGGTTTTAGATTTTAGGGTTTTGAATTTAAGGGTTTAATGTTTACTTTTAGGGTTTAGGGTTTTAGTGTATTAAAGATTAGGGTTTTAGTTTTTAGGGTTTAGGGTTTTGTTTTTAGGTTTTAGTGTTTAGAGTATTAGGATTTAGGGTTTAGTGTATTAAAGTTTAGGGTTTTAGATTTGGTTTTTAGGGTTTAGGGTTTAGGGTTTTTGTTTTTAATTTTAGGGTTTCCAGTTTTATGGTAATATGCTTAGTTTTAGGGTTTAATTTTAAGGTTTATGGTTTAGGGTTTTAGTGTATTCAAGTTGAGGGTTTTAGGTTTTAGTTTTTAGGGTTTTTGTTTTAGGTTTTAGGGTTTAGAATATTAGGGTTTAATGTTTAGTTTTAGGGTTTAGAATATTAGGGTTTAATGTTTAGTTTTAGGGTTTAGGGTTTTAGTGTATTAAAGATTAGGGTTTTAGTTTTTAGGGTTTAGGGTTTTGTTTTTAGGGTTTTAGTGTATTAAAGATTAGGGTTTTAGTTTTTGGGTGTAGTGTTTTGTTTTTATGTTTAAGTTTTTAAAGTATTAGGATTTAGGGTTTAGTGTATTAAAGTTTGGGGTTTTAGATTTAGTTTTTAGGGTTTAGGGTTTTTGTGTTAGGTTTTAGGGTTCTGAGTTTTTGGGTTTAATGCTAAATTTTAGGGTTTAATTTTAAGGTTTAGGGTTTTGTTGTATTCATGTTTAGGGTTTTAGGTTTTAGTTTTTAAGGTTTTGGTTTTAGGTTTTAGGGTTTAGAGTTTTAGGGTTTAATATTTGCTTTTAGGGTTTAGGGTTTTAGTTTATTAAAGATTAGGATTTTAGTTTTTAGGTTTTAGGATTTTGTTTTTAGGTTTTAGTGTTTAGAGTATTAGGACTTAGGGTTTAGTGTATTAAAATTTAGGGTATTAGATTTTGTTTTTAGGGTTTAGGGTTTTTGTTTTCATTTTTAGGGTTTGGAGTTTTTGGGTAATATGCTTAGTTTTAGGGTTTAACTTTAAGGTTTAGGGTTTAGGGTTTTAGTGTATTCAAGTTGAGGGTTTTAGGTTTAAGTTTTTAGGGTTTTGGTTTTAGGTTTTAGGGTTTAGAATTTTAGGGATTAATGTTTGCTTTTAGGGTTTAGGGTTTTAGTGTATTAAAGATTAGGGTTTTAGTTTTTAGGGTTTAGGGTTTTGTTTTTAGGTTTGAGTGCTTAGAGTATTAGGATTTAGGGATTAGTGTATTAAAGTTTGGGGTTTTAGATTTAGTTTTTAGGGTTTAGGGTTTTTGTTTTAGGTTTTAGGGTTTTGATTTTTTGGGTTTAATGCTAAATTTTAGGGTTTAATTTTAAGGTTTAGGGTTTTGTTGTATTCAAGTTTAAGGTTTTAGGTTTTAGTTTTTAGGGTTTTGGTTTTAGGTTTTAGGGTTTAGAGTTTTAGGGATTAATATTTGCTTTTAGGCTTTAGGGTTTTATTGTATTAAAGATTAGAGTTTTAGTGTATTAAAGATTAGGGTTTTAGTTTTTAGTTTTTAGGGTTTTGTTTTTAGGTTTTAGTGTTTAGAGTATTAGGACTTAGGGTTTAGTTTTTTAAAATTTAAGGTTTATGATTTAGTTTCTTGAATTTAGGGTTTAGGTTTTTGGTTTTAGGTTTTAGGGTTTTGAGTTTTTGGGTTTAATGCTTAGTTTTAGGGTTTAATTTTAGGTTTTAGGGTTTTGTTGTATTCAAGTTAAGGTTTTTAGGTTTTAGTTATGTGGGTTTTGGTTTTAGATTTTAGGGTTTTGAATTTAAGGGTTTAATGTTTACTTTTAGGGTTTAGGGTTTTAGTGTATTAAAGATTAGGGTTTTAGTTTTTAGGGTTTAGGGTTTTGTTTTTAGGTTTTAGTGTTTAGAGTATTAGGATTTAGGGTTTAGTGTATTAAAGTTTAGGGTTTTAGATTTGGTTTTTAGGGTTTAGGGTTTAGGGTTTTTGTTTTTAATTTTAGGGTTTCCAGTTTTATGGTAATATGCTTAGTTTTAGGGTTTAATTTTAAGGTTTATGGTTTAGGGTTTTAGTGTATTCAAGTTGAGGGTTTTAGGTTTTAGTTTTTAGGGTTTTTGTTTTAGGTTTTAGGGTTTAGAATATTAGGGTTTAATGTTTAGTTTTAGGGTTTAGAATATTAGGGTTTAATGTTTAGTTTTAGGGTTTAGGGTTTTAGTGTATTAAAGATTAGGGTTTTAGTTTTTAGGGTTTAGGGTTTTGTTTTTAGGGTTTTAGTGTATTAAAGATTAGGGTTTTAGTTTTTGGGTGTAGTGTTTTGTTTTTATGTTTAAGTTTTTAAAGTATTAGGATTTAGGGTTTAGTGTATTAAAGTTTGGGGTTTTAGATTTAGTTTTTAGGGTTTAGGGTTTTTGTGTTAGGTTTTAGGGTTCTGAGTTTTTGGGTTTAATGCTAAATTTTAGGGTTTAATTTTAAGGTTTAGGGTTTTGTTGTATTCATGTTTAGGGTTTTAGGTTTTAGTTTTTAAGGTTTTGGTTTTAGGTTTTAGGGTTTAGAGTTTTAGGGTTTAATATTTGCTTTTAGGGTTTAGGGTTTTAGTTTATTAAAGATTAGGATTTTAGTTTTTAGGTTTTAGGATTTTGTTTTTAGGTTTTAGTGTTTAGAGTATTAGGACTTAGGGTTTAGTGTATTAAAATTTAGGGTATTAGATTTTGTTTTTAGGGTTTAGGGTTTTTGTTTTCATTTTTAGGGTTTGGAGTTTTTGGGTAATATGCTTAGTTTTAGGGTTTAACTTTAAGGTTTAGGGTTTAGGGTTTTAGTGTATTCAAGTTGAGGGTTTTAGGTTTAAGTTTTTAGGGTTTTGGTTTTAGGTTTTAGGGTTTAGAATTTTAGGGATTAATGTTTGCTTTTAGGGTTTAGGGTTTTAGTGTATTAAAGATTAGGGTTTTAGTTTTTAGGGTTTAGGGTTTTGTTTTTAGGTTTGAGTGCTTAGAGTATTAGGATTTAGGGATTAGTGTATTAAAGTTTGGGGTTTTAGATTTAGTTTTTAGGGTTTAGGGTTTTTGTTTTAGGTTTTAGGGTTTTGATTTTTTGGGTTTAATGCTAAATTTTAGGGTTTAATTTTAAGGTTTAGGGTTTTGTTGTATTCAAGTTTAGGGTTTTAGGTTTTAGTTTTTAGGGTTTTGGTTTTAGGTTTTAGGGTTTAGAGTTTTAGGGATTAATATTTGCTTTTAGGCTTTAGGGTTTTATTGTATTAAAGATTAGAGTTTTAGTGTATTAAAGATTAGGGTTTTAGTTTTTAGTTTTTAGGGTTTTGTTTTTAGGTTTTAGTGTTTAGAGTATTAGGACTTAGGGTTTAGTTTTTTAAAATTTAAGGTTTATGATTTAGTTTCTTGAATTTAGGGTTTAGGTTTTTGGTTTTAGGTTTTAGGGTTTTGAGTTTTTGGGTTTAATGCTTAGTTTTAGGGTTTAATTTTAGGTTTTAGGGTTTTGTTGTATTCAAGTTAAGGTTTTTAGGTTTTAGTTATGTGGGTTTTGGTTTTAGATTTTAGGGTTTTGAATTTAAGGGTTTAATGTTTACTTTTAGGGTTTAGGGTTTTAGTGTATTAAAGATTAGGGTTTTAGTTTTTAGGGTTTAGGGTTTTGTTTTTAGGTTTTAGTGTTTAGAGTATTAGGATTTAGGGTTTAGTGTATTAAAGTTTAGGGTTTTAGATTTGGTTTTTAGGGTTTAGGGTTTAGGGTTTTTGTTTTTAATTTTAGGGTTTCCAGTTTTATGGTAATATGCTTAGTTTTAGGGTTTAATTTTAAGGTTTATGGTTTAGGGTTTTAGTGTATTCAAGTTGAGGGTTTTAGGTTTTAGTTTTTAGGGTTTTTGTTTTAGGTTTTAGGGTTTAGAATATTAGGGTTTAATGTTTAGTTTTAGGGTTTAGAATATTAGGGTTTAATGTTTAGTTTTAGGGTTTAGGGTTTTAGTGTATTAAAGATTAGGGTTTTAGTTTTTAGGGTTTAGGGTTTTGTTTTTAGGGTTTTAGTGTATTAAAGATTAGGGTTTTAGTTTTTGGGTGTAGTGTTTTGTTTTTATGTTTAAGTTTTTAAAGTATTAGGATTTAGGGTTTAGTGTATTAAAGTTTGGGGTTTTAGATTTAGTTTTTAGGGTTTAGGGTTTTTGTGTTAGGTTTTAGGGTTTTGAGTTTTTGGGTTTAATGCTAAATTTTAGGGTTTAATTTTAAGGTTTAGGGTTTTGTTGTATTCATGTTTAGGGTTTTAGGTTTTAGTTTTTAAGGTTTTGGTTTTAGGTTTTAGGGTTTAGAGTTTTAGGGTTTAATATTTGCTTTTAGGGTTTAAGGTTTTAGTTTATTAAAGATTAGGATTTTAGTTTTTAGGTTTTAGGATTTTGTTTTTAGGTTTTAGTGTTTAGAGTATTAGGACTTAGGGTTTAGTGTATTAAAATTTAGGGTATTAGATTTTGTTTTTAGGGTTTAGGGTTTTTGTTTTCATTTTTAGGGTTTGGAGTTTTTGGGTAATATGCTTAGTTTTAGGGTTTAACTTTAAGGTTTAGGGTTTAGGGTCTTAGGGTATTCAAGTTGAGGGTTTTAGGTTTAAGTTTTTAGGGTTTTGGTTTTAGGTTTTAAGGTTTAGAATTTTAGGGTTTAATGTTTGCTTTTAGGGTTTAGGGTTTTAGTGTATTAAAGATTAGGGTTTTAGTTTTTAGGGTTTAGGGTTTTGTTTTTAGGTTTGAGTGCTTAGAGTATTAGGATTTAGGGATTAGTGTATTAAAGTTTGGGGTTTTAGATTTAGTTTTTAGGGTTTAGGGTTTTTGTTTTAGGTTTTAGGGTTTTGATTTTTTGGGTTTAATGCTAAATTTTAGGGTTTAATTTTAAGGTTTAGGGTTTTGTTGTATTCAAGTTTAGGGTTTTAGGTTTTAGTTTTTAGGGTTTTGGTTTTAGGTTTTAGGGTTTAGAGTTTTAGGGTTTAATATTTGCTTTTAGGGTTTAGGGTTTTATTGTATTAAAGATTAGAGTTTTAGTGTATTAAAGATTAGGGTTTTAGTTTTTAGTTTTTAGGGTTTTGTTTTTAGGTTTTAGTGTTTAGAGTATTAGGACTTAGGGTTTAGTTTTTTAAAATTTAAGGTTTATGATTTAGTTTCTTGAATTTAGGGTTTAGGTTTTTGGTTTTAGGTTTTAGGGTTTTGAGTTTTTGGGTTTAATGCTTAGTTTTAGGGTTTAATTTTAGGTTTTAGGGTTTTGTTGTATTCAAGTTAAGGTTTTTAGGTTTTAGTTATGTGGGTTTTGGTTTTAGATTTTAGGGTTTTGAATTTAAGGGTTTAATGTTTACTTTTAGGGTTTAGGGTTTTAGTGTATTAAAGATTAGGGTTTTAGTTTTTAGGGTTTAGGGTTTTGTTTTTAGGTTTTAGGGTTTAGGGTTTTATTGTATTAAAGATTAGAGTTTTAGTGTATTAAAGATTAGGGTTTTAGTTTTTAGTTTTTAGGGTTTTGTTTTTAGGTTTTAGTGTTTAGAGTAGTAGGACTTAGGGTTTAGTTTTTTAAAATTTAAGGTTTATGATTTAGTTTCTTGAATTTAGGGTTTAGGTTTTTGGTTTTAGGTTTTAGGGTTTTGAGTTTTTGGGTTTAATGCTTAGTTTTAGGGTTTAATTTTAGGTTTTAGGGTTTTGTTGTATTCAAGTTAAGGTTTTTAGGTTTTAGTTATGTGGGTTTTGGTTTTAGATTTTAGGGTTTTGAATTTAAGGGTTTAATGTTTACTTTTAGGGTTTAGGGTTTTAGTGTATTAAAGATTAGGGTTTTAGTTTTTAGGGTTTAGGGTTTTGTTTTTAGGTTTTAGTGTTTAGAGTATTAGGATTTAGGGTTTAGTGTATTAAAGTTTAGGGTTTTAGATTTGGTTTTTAGGGTTTAGGGTTTAGGGTTTTTGTTTTTAATTTTAGGGTTTCCAGTTTTATGGTAATATGCTTAGTTTTAGGGTTTAATTTTAAGGTTTATGGTTTAGGGTTTTAGTGTATTCAAGTTGAGGGTTTTAGGTTTTAGTTTTTAGGGTTTTTGTTTTAGGTTTTAGGGTTTAGAATATTAGGGTTTAATGTTTAGTTTTAGGGTTTAGAATATTAGGGTTTAATGTTTAGTTTTAGGGTTTAGGGTTTTAGTGTATTAAAGATTAGGGTTTTAGTTTTTAGGGTTTATGGTTTTGTTTTTAGGGTTTTAGTGTATTAAAGATTAGGGTTTTAGTTTTTGGGTGTAGTGTTTTGTTTTTATGTTTAAGTTTTTAAAGTATTAGGATTTAGGGTTTAGTGTATTAAAGTTTGGGGTTTTAGATTTAGTTTTTAGGGTTTAGGGTTTTTGTGGGTTTAATGCTAAATTTTAGGGTTTAATTTTAAGGTTTAGGGTTTTGTTGTATTCATGTTTAGGGTTTTAGGTTTTAGTTTTTAAGGTTTTGGTTTTAGGTTTTAGGGTTTAATATTTGCTTTTAGGGTTTAGGGTTTTAGTTTATTAAAGATTAGGATTTTAGTTTTTAGGTTTTAGGATTTTGTTTTTAGGTTTTAGTGTTTAGAGTATTAGGACTTAGGGTTTAGTGTATTAAAATTTAGGGTATTAGATTTTGTTTTTAGGGTTTAGGGTTTTTGTTTTCATTTTTAGGGTTTGGAGTTTTTGGGTAATATGCTTAGTTTTAGGGTTTAACTTTAAGGTTTAGGGTTTAGGGTTTTAGGGTATTCAAGTTGAGGGTTTTAGGTTTAAGTTTTTAGGGTTTTGGTTTTAGGTTTTAAGGTTTAGAATTTTAGGGTTTAATGTTTGCTTTTAGGGTTTAGGGTTTTAGTGTATTAAAGATTAGGGTTTTAGTTTTTAGGGTTTAGGGTTTTGTTTTTAGGTTTGAGTGCTTAGAGTATTAGGATTTAGGGATTAGTGTATTAAAGTTTGGGGTTTTAGATTTAGTTTTTAGGGTTTAGGGTTTTTGTTTTAGGTTTTAGGGTTTTGATTTTTTGGGTTTAATGCTAAATTTTAGGGTTTAATTTTAAGGTTTAGGGTTTTGTTGTATTCAAGTTTAGGGTTTTAGGTTTTAGTTTTTAGGGTTTTGGTTTTAGGTTTTAGGGTTTAGAGTTTTAGGGTTTAATATTTGCTTTTAGGGTTTAGGGTTTTATTGTATTAAAGATTAGAGTTTTAGTGTATTAAAGATTAGGGTTTTAGTTTTTAGTTTTTAGGGTTTTGTTTTTAGGTTTTAGTGTTTAGAGTATTAGGACTTAGGGTTTAGTTTTTTAAAATTTAAGGTTTATGATTTAGTTTCTTGAATTTAGGGTTTAGGTTTTTGGTTTTATGTTTTAGGGTTTTGAGTTTTTGGGTTTAATGCTTAGTTTTAGGGTTTAATTTTAGGTTTTAGGGTTTTGTTGTATTCAAGTTAAGGTTTTTAGGTTTTAGTTATGTGGGTTTTGGTTTTAGATTTTAGGGTTTTGAATTTAAGGGTTTAATGTTTACTTTTAGGGTTTAGGGTTTTAGTGTATTAAAGATTAGGGTTTTAGATTTTAGGGTTTAGGGTTTTGTTTTTAGGTTTTAGTGTTTAGAGTATTAGGATTTAGGGTTTAGTGTATTAAAGTTTAGGGTTTTTGATTTAGGTTTTAGGGTTTAGGGTTTAGGGTTTTTGTTTTCAATTTTAGGGTTTTGAGTATTTGGGTAATATGCTTAGTTTTAGGGTTTAATTTTAAGGTTTATGGTTTAGGGTTTTAGTGTATTCAAGTTGAGGGTTTTATGTTTTAGTTTTTTGGGTTTTGGTTTTAGGTTTTAGGGTTTAGAATTTTAGGGTTTAATATTTGCTTTTAGGGTTTAGGGTTTTTAGTGTATTAAACATTAGGGTTTTAGTTTTTAGGGTTTAGGGTTTTGTTTTTAGGTTTTAGTGTTTAGAGTATTAGGATTTAGGGTTTAGTGTATTAAAGATTAGGGTTTTAGATTTGGTTTTTAGGGTTTAGGGTTTAGGGTTTTTGTTTTTAATTTTAGGGTTTCCAGTTTTATGGTAATATGCTTAGTTTTAGGGTTTAATTTTAATTTTAAGGTTTATGGTTTAGGGTTTTAGAGTATTCAAGTTGAGGGTTTTAGGTTTTAGTTTTTAGGGTTTTTGTTTTAGGTTTTAGGGTTTAGAATATTAGGGTTTAATGTTTAGTTTTAGGGTTTAGAATATTAGGGTTTAATGTTTAGTTTTAGGGTTTAGGGTTTTAGTGTATTAAAGATTAGGGTTTTAGTTTTTAGGGTTTAGGGTTTTGTTTTTAGGGTTTTAGTGTATTAAAGATTAGGGTTTTAGTTTTTGGGTGTAGTGTTTTGTTTTTATGTTTAGGTTTTTAAAGTATTAGGATTTAGGGTTTAGTGTATTAAAGTTTGGGGTTTTAGATTTAGTTTTTAGGGTTTAGGGTTTTTGTGTTAGGTTTTAGGGTTTTGAGTTTTTGGGTTTAATGCTAAATTTTAGGGTTTAATTTTAAGGTTTAGGGTTTTGTTGTATTCATGTTTAGGGTTTTAGGTTTTAGTTTTTAAGGTTTTGGTTTTAGGTTTTAGGGTTTAGAGTTTTAGGGTTTAATATTTGCTTTTAGGGTTTAGGGTTTTAGTGTATTAAAGATTAGGATTTTAGTTTTTTGGTTTTAGGATTTTGTTTTTAGGTTTTAGTGTTTAGAGTATTAGGACTTAGGGTTTAGTGTATTACAATTTAGGGTATTAGATTTTGTTTTTAGGGTTTAGGGTTTTTGTTTTCATTTTTAGGGTTTGGAGTTTTTGGGTAATATGCTTAGTTTTAGGGTTTAACTTTAAGGTTTAGGGTTTAGGGTTTTAGGGTATTCAAGTTGAGGGTTTTAGGTTTATGTTTTTAGGGTTTTGGTTTTAGGTTTTAAGGTTTAGAATTTTAGGGTTTAATGTTTGCTTTTAGGGTTTAGGGTTTTAGTGTATTAAAGATTAGGGTTTTAGTTTTTAGGGTTTAGGGTTTTGTTTTTAGGTTTGAGTGCTTAGAGTATTAGGATTTAGGGATTAGTGTATTAAAGTTTGGGGTTTTAGATTTAGTTTTTAGGGTTTAGGGTTTTTGTTTTAGGTTTTAGGGTTTTGATTTTTTGGGTTTAATGCTAAATTTTAGGGTTTAATTTTAAGGTTTAGGGTTTTGTTGTATTCAAGTTTAGGGTTTTAGGTTTTAGTTTTTAGGGTTTTGGTTTTAGGTTTTAGGGTTTAGAGTTTTAGGGTTTAATATTTGCTTTTAGGGTTTAGGGTTTTATTGTATTAAAGATTAGAGTTTTAGTGTATTAAAGATTAGGGTTTTAGTTTTTAGTTTTTAGGGTTTTGTTTTTAGGTTTTAGTGTTTAGAGTATTAGGACTTAGGGTTTAGTTTTTTAAAATTTAAGGTTTATGATTTAGTTTCTTGAATTTAGGGTTTAGGTTTTTGGTTTTATGTTTTAGGGTTTTGAGTTTTTGGGTTTAATGCTTAGTTTTAGGGTTTAATTTTAGGTTTTAGGGTTTTGTTGTATTCAAGTTAAGGTTTTTAGGTTTTAGTTATGTGGGTTTTGGTTTTAGATTTTAGGGTTTTGAATTTAAGGGTTTAATGTTTACTTTTAGGGTTTAGGTTTTAGTGTATTAAAGATTAGGGTTTTAGTTTTTAGGGTTTAGGGTTTTGTTTTTAGGTTTTAGTGTTTAGAGTAATTAGGATTTAGGGTTTAGTGTATTAAAGTTTAGGGTTTTTGATTTAGGTTTTAGGGTTTAGGGTTTAGGGTTTTTGTTTTCAATTTTAGGGTTTTGAGTATTTGGGTAATATGCTTAGTTTTAGGGTTTAATTTTAAGGTTTATGGTTTAGGGTCTTAGTGTATTCAAGTTGAGGGTTTTATGTTTTAGTTTTTTGGGTTTTGGTTTTAGGTTTTAGGGTTTAGAATTTTAGGGTTTAATGTTTGCTTTTAGGGTTTAGGGTTTTTAGTGTATTAAACATTAGGGTTTTAGTTTTTAGGGTTTAGGGTTTTGTTTTTAGGTTTTAGTGTTTAGAGTATTAGGATTTAGGGTTTAGTGTATTAAAGTTTAGGGTTTTAGATTTGGTTTTTAGGGTTTAGGGTTTAGGGTTTTTGTTTTTAATTTTAGGGTTTCCAGTTTTATGGTAATATGCTTAGTTTTAGGGTTTAATTTTAAGGTTTATGGTTTAGGGTTTTAGAGTATTCAAGTTCAGGGTTTTAGGTTTTAGTTTTTAGGGTTTTTGTTTTAGGTTTTAGGGTTTAGAATATTAGGGTTTAATGTTTAGTTTTAGGGTTTAGAATATTAGGGTTTAATGTTTAGTTTTAGGGTTTAGGGTTTTAGTGTATTAAAGATTAGGGTTTTAGTTTTTAGGGTTTAGGGTTTTGTTTTTAGGGTTTTAGTGTATTAAAGATTAGGGTTTTAGTTTTTGGGTGTAGTGTTTTGTTTTTATGTTTAAGTTTTTAAAGTATTAGGATTTAGGGTTTAGTGTATTAAAGTTTGGGGTTTTAGATTTAGTTTTTAGGGTTTAGGGTTTTTGTGTTAGGTTTTAGGGTTTTGAGTTTTTGGGTTTAATGCTAAATTTTAGGGTTTAATTTTAAGGTTTAGGGTTTTGTTGTATTCATGTTTAGGGTTTTAGGTTTTAGTTTTTAAGGTTTTGGTTTTAGGTTTTAGGGTTTAGAGTTTTAGGGTTTAATATTTGCTTTTAGGGTTTAGGGTTTTAGTGTATTAAAGATTAGGATTTTAGTTTTTTGGTTTTAGGATTTTGTTTTTAGGTTTTAGTGTTTAGAGTATTAGGACTTAGGGTTTAGTGTATTACAATTTAGGGTATTAGATTTTGTTTTTAGGATTTAGGGTTTTTGTTTTCATTTTTAGGGTTTGGAGTTTTTGGGTAATATGCTTAGTTTTAGGGTTTAACTTTAAGGTTTAGGGTTTAGGGTTTTAGTGTATTCAAGTTGAGGGTTTTAGGTTTAAGTTTTTAGGGTTTTGGTTTTAGGTTTTAGGGTTTAGAATTTTAGGGTTTAATGTTTGCTTTTAGGGTTTAGGGTTTTAGTGTATTAAAGATTAGGGTTTTAGTTTTTAGGGTTTAGGGTTTTGTTTTTAGGTTTGAGTGCTTAGAGTATTAGGATTTAGGGATTAGTGTATTAAAGTTTGGGGTTTTAGATTTAGTTTTTAGGGTTTAGGGTTTTTGTTTTAGGTTTTAGGGTTTTGATTTTTTGGGTTTAATGCTAAATTTTAGGGTTTAATTTTAAGGTTTAAGGTTTTGTTGTATTCAAGTTTAAGGTTTTAGGTTTTAGTTTTTAGGGTTTTGGTTTTAGGTTTTAGGGTTTAGAGTTTTAGGGTTTAATATTTGCTTTTAGGGTTTAGGGTTTTATTGTATTAAAGATTAGAGTTTTAGTGTATTAAAGATTAGGGTTTTAGTTTTTAGTTTTTAGGGTTTTGTTTTTAGGTTTTAGTGTTTAGAGTATTAGGACTTAGGGTTTAGTTTTTTAAAATTAAAGGTTTATGATTTAGTTTCTTGAATTTAGGGTTTAGGTTTTTGGTTTTAGGTTTTAGGGTTTTGAGGATTTGGGTTTAATGCTTAGTTTTAAGGTTTAATTTTAGGTTTTAGGGTTTTGTTGTATTCAAGTTAAGGTTTTTAGGTTTTAGTTATGAGGGTTTTGGTTTTAGATTTTAGGGTTTTGAATTTAAGGGTTTAATGTTTACTTTTAGGGTTTAGGGTTTTAGTGTATTAAAGATTAGGGTTTTAGTTTTTAGGGTTTAGGGTTTTGTTTTTATTTTTTAGTGTTTAGAGTATTAGGATTTAGGGTTTAGTGTATTAAAGTTTAGGGTTTTTGATTTAGGTTTTAGGGTTTAGGGTTTAGGGTTTTTGTTTTCAATTTTAGGGTTTTGAGTATTTGGGTAATATGCTTAGTTTTAGGGTTTAATTTTAAGGTTTATGGTTTAGGGTTTTAGTGTATTCAAGTTGAGGGTTTTAAGTTTTAGTTTTTTGGGTTTTGGTTTTAGGTTTTAGGGTTTAGAATTTTAGGGTTTAATGTTTGCTTTTAGGGTTTAGGGTTTTTAGTGTATTAAAGATTAGGGTTTTAGTTTTTAGGGTTTAGGGTTTTGTTTTTAGGTTTGAGTGCTTAGAGTATTAGGATTTAGGGATTAGTGTATTAAAGTTTGGGGTTTTAGATTTAGTTTTTAGGGTTTAGGGTTTTTGTTTTAGGTTTTAGGGTTTTGATTTTTTGGGTTTAATGCTAAATTTTAGGGTTTAATTTTAAGGTTTAAGGTTTTGTTGTATTCAAGTTTAAGGTTTTAGGTTTTAGTTTTTAGGGTTTTGGTTTTAGGTTTTAGGGTTTAGAGTTTTAGGGTTTAATATTTGCTTTTAGGGTTTAGGGTTTTATTGTATTAAAGATTAGAGTTTTAGTGTATTAAAGATTAGGGTTTTAGTTTTTAGTTTTTAGGGTTTTGTTTTTAGGTTTTAGTGTTTAGAGTATTAGGACTTAGGGTTTAGTTTTTTAAAATTAAAGGTTTATGATTTAGTTTCTTGAATTTAGGGTTTAGGTTTTTGGTTTTAGGTTTTAGGGTTTTGAGGTTTTGGGTTTAATGCTTAGTTTTAAGGTTTAAGTTTAGGTTTTAGGGTTTTGTTGTATTCAAGTTAAGGTTTTTAGGTTTTAGTTATGAGGGTTTTGGTTTTAGATTTTAGGGTTTTGAATTTAAGGGTTTAATGTTTACTTTTAGGGTTTAGGGTTTTAGTGTATTAAAGATTAGGGTTTTAGTTTTTAGGGTTTAGGGTTTTGTTTTTATTTTTTAGTGTTTAGAGTATTAGGATTTAGGGTTTAGTGTATTAAAGTTTAGGGTTTTTGATTTAGGTTTTAGGGTTTAGGGTTTAGGGTTTTTGTTTTCAATTTTAGGGTTTTGAGTATTTGGGTAATATGCTTAGTTTTAGGGTTTAATTTTAAGGTTTATGGTTTAGGGTTTTAGTGTATTCAAGTTGAGGGTTTTAAGTTTTAGTTTTTTGGGTTTTGGTTTTAGGTTTTAGGGTTTAGAATTTTAGGGTTTAATGTTTGCTTTTAGGGTTTAGGGTTTTTAGTGTATTAAAGATTAGGGTTTTAGTTTTTAGGGTTTAGGGTTTTGTTTTTAGGTTTGAGTGCTTAGAGTATTAGGATTTAGGGATTAGTGTATTAAAGTTTGGGGTTTTAGATTTAGTTTTTAGGGTTTAGGGTTTTTGTTTTAGGTTTTAGGGTTTTGATTTTTTGGGTTTAATGCTAAATTTTAGGGTTTAATTTTAAGGTTTAAGGTTTTGTTGTATTCAAGTTTAAGGTTTTAGGTTTTAGTTTTTAGGGTTTTGGTTTTAGGTTTTAGGGTTTAGAGTTTTAGGGTTTAATATTTGCTTTTAGGGTTTAGGGTTTTATTGTATTAAAGATTAGAGTTTTAGTGTATTAAAGATTAGGGTTTTAGTTTTTAGTTTTTAGGGTTTTGTTTTTAGGTTTTAGTGTTTAGAGTATTAGGACTTAGGGTTTAGTTTTTTAAAATTAAAGGTTTATGATTTAGTTCCTTGAATTTAGGGTTTAGGTTTTTGGTTTTAGGTTTTAGGGTTTTGAGGTTTTGGGTTTAATGCTTAGTTTTAAGGTTTAAGTTTAGGTTTTAGGGTTTTGTTGTATTCAAGTTAAGGTTTTTAGGTTTTAGTTATGAGGGTTTTGGTTTTAGATTTTAGGGTTTTGAATTTAAGGGTTTAATGTTTACTTTTAGGGTTTAGGGTTTTAGTGTATTAAAGATTAGGGTTTTAGTTTTTAGGGTTTAGGGTTTTGTTTTTATGTTTTAGTGTTTAGAGTATTAGGATTTAGGGTTTAGTGTATTAAAGTTTAGGGTTTTTGATTTAGGTTTTAGGGTTTAGGGTTTAGGGTTTTTGTTTTCAATTTTAGGGTTTTGAGTATTTGGGTAATATGCTTAGTTTTAGGGTTTAATTTTAAGGTTTATGGTTTAGGGTTTTAGTGTATTCAAGTTGAGGGTTTTAAGTTTTAGTTTTTTGGGTTTTGGTTTTAGGTTTTAGGGTTTAGAATTTTAGGGTTTAATGTTTGCTTTTAGGGTTTAGGGTTTTTAGTGTATTAAACATTAGGGTTTTAGTTTTTAGGGTTTAGGGTTTTGTTTTTAGGTTTTAGTGTTTAGAGTATTAGGATTTAGGGTTTAGTGTATTAAAGTTTAGGGTTTTAGATTTGGTTTTTAGGGTTTAGGGTTTAGGGTTTTTGTTTTTAATTTTAGGGTTTCCAGTTTTATGGTAATATGCTTAGTTTTAGGGTTTAATTTTAAGGTTTATGGTTTAGGGTTTTAGTGTATTCAAGTTCAGGGTTTTAGGTTTTAGTTTTTAGGGTTTTTGTTTTAGGTTTTAGGGTTTAGAATATTAGGGTTTAATGTTTAGTTTTAGGGTTTAGAATATTAGGGTTTAATGTTTAGTTTTAGGGTTTAGGGTTTTAGTGTATTAAAGATTAGGGTTTTAGTTTTTAGGGTTTAGGGTTTTGTTTTTAGGGTTTTAGTGTATTAAAGATTAGGGTTTTAGTTTTTGGGTGTAGTGTTTTGTTTTTATGTTTAAGTTTTTAAAGTATTAGGATTTAGGGTTTAGTGTATTAAAGTTTGGGGTTTTAGATTTAGTTTTTAGGGTTTAGGGTTTTTGTGTTAGGTTTTAGGGTTTTGAGTTTTTGGGTTTAGTGCTAAATTTTAGGGTTTAATTTTAAGGTTTAGGGTTTTGTTGTATTCATGTTTAGGGTTTTAGGTTTTAGTTTTTAAGGTTTTGGTTTTAGGTTTTAGGGTTTAGAGTTTTAGGGTTTAATATTTGCTTTTAGGGTTTAGGGTTTTAGTGTATTAAAGATTAGGATTTTAGTTTTTAGGTTTTAGGATTTTGTTTTTAGGTTTTAGTGTTTAGAGTATTAGGACATAGGGTATAGTGTATTAAAATTTAGGGTATTAGATTTTGTTTTTAGGGTTTAGGGTTTTTGTTTTCATTTTTAGGGTTTGGAGTTTTTGGGTAATATGCTTAGTTTTAGGGTTTAACTTTAAGGTTTAGGGTTTAGGGTTTTAGTGTATTCAAGTTGAGGGTTTTAGGTTTAAGTTTTTATGGTTTTGGTTTTAGGTTTTAGGGTTTAGAATTTTAGGGTTTAATGTTTGCTTTTAGGGTTTAGGGTTTTAGTGTATTAAAGATTAGGGTTTTAGTTTTTAGGGTTTAGGGTTTTGTTTTTAGGTTTGAGTGCTTAGAGTATTAGGATTTAGGGATTAGTGTATTAAAGTTTGGGGTTTTAGATTTAGTTTTTAGGGTTTAGGGTTTTTGTTTTAGGTTTTAGGGTTTTGATTTTTTGGGTTTAATGCTAAATTTTAGGGTTTAATTTTAAGGTTTAGGGTTTTGTTGTATTCAAGTTTAAGGTTTTAGGTTTTAGTTTTTAGGGTTTTGGTTTTAGGTTTTAGGGTTTAGAGTTTTAGGGTTTAATATTTGCTTTTAGGGTTTAGGGTTTTATTGTATTAAAGATTAGAGTTTTAGTGTATTAAAGATTAGGGTTTTAGTTTTTAGTTTTTAGGGTTTTGTTTTTAGGTTTTAGTGTTTAGAGTATTAGGACTTAGGGTTTAGTTTTTTAAAATTTAAGGTTTATGATTTAGTTTCTTGAATTTAGGGTTTAGGTTTTTGGTTTTAGGTTTTAGGGTTTTGAGTTTTTGGGTTTAATGCTTAGTTTTAGGGTTTAATTTTAGGTTTTAGGGTTTTGTTGTATTCAAGTTAAGGTTTTTAGGTTTTAGTTATGTGGGTTTTGGTTTTAGATTTTAGGGTTTTGAATTTAAGGGTTTAATGTTTACTTTTAGGGTTTAGGGTTTTAGTGTATTAAAGATTAGGGTTTTAGTTTTTAGGGTTTATGGTTTTGTTTTTAGGTTTTAGTGTTTAGAGTATTAGGATTTAGGGTTTAGTGTATTAAAGTTTAGGGTTTTAGATTTGGTTTTTAGGGTTTAGGGTTTAGGGTTTTTGTTTTTAATTTTAGGGTTTCCAGTTTTATGGTAATATGCTTAGTTTTAGGGTTTAATTTTAAGGTTTATGGTTTAGGGTTTTAGTGTATTCAAGTTGAGGGTTTTAGGTTTTAGTTTTTAGGGTTTTTGTTTTAGGTTTTAGGGTTTAGAATATTAGGGTTTAATGTTTAGTTTTAGGGTTTAGAATATTAGGGTTTAATGTTTAGTTTTAGGGTTTAGGGTTTTAGTGTATTAAAGATTAGGGTTTTAGTTTTTAGGGTTTAGGGTTTTGTTTTTAGGGTTTTAGTGTATTAAAGATTAGGGTTTTAGTTTTTGGGTGTAGTGTTTTGTTTTTATGTTTAAGTTTTTAAAGTATTAGGATTTAGGGTTTAGTGTATTAAAGTTTGGGGTGTTAGATTTAGTTTTTAGGGTTTAGGGTTTTTGTGTTAGGTTTTAGGGTTTTGAGTTTTGGGGTTTAATGCTAAATTTTAGGGTTTAATTTTAAGGTTTAGGGTTTTGTTGTATTCATGTTTAGGGTTTTAGGTTTTAGTTTTTAAGGTTTTGGTTTTAGGTTTTAGGGTTTAGAGTTTTAGGGTTTAATATTTGCTTTTAGGGTTTAGGGTTTTAGTGTATTAAAGATTAGGATTTTAGTTTTTAGGTTTTAGGATTTTGTTTTTAGGTTTTAGTGTTTAGAGTATTAGGACTTAGGGTTTAGTGTATTAAAATTTAGGGTATTAGATTTTGTTTTTAGGGTTTAGGGTTTTTGTTTTCATTTTTAGGGTTTGGAGTTTTTGGGTAATATGCTTAGTTTTAGGGTTTAACTTTAAGGTTTAGGGTTTAGGGTTTTAGTGTATTCAAGTTGAGGGTTTTAGGTTTAAGTTTTTAGGGTTTTGGTTTTAGGTTTTAGGGTTTAGAATTTTAGGGTTTAATGTTTGCTTTTAGGGTTTAGGGTTTTAGTGTATTAAAGATTAGGGTTTTAGTTTTTAGGGTTTAGGGTTTTGTTTTTAGGTTTGAGTGCTTAGAGTATTAGGATTTAGGGATTAGTGTATTAAAGTTTGGGGTTTTAGATTTAGTTTTTAGGGTTTAGGGTTTTTGTTTTAGGTTTTAGGGTTTTGATTTTTTGGGTTTAATGCTAAATTTTAGGGTTTAATTTTAAGGTTTAGGGTTTTGTTGTATTCAAGTTTAAGGTTTTAGGTTTTAGTTTTTAGGGGTTTGGTTTTAGGTTTTAGGGTTTAGAGTTTTAGGGATTAATATTTGCTTTTAGGCTTTAGGGTTTTATTGTATTAAAGATTAGAGTTTTAGTGTATTAAAGATTAGGGTTTTAGTTTTTAGTTTTTAGGGTTTTGTTTTTAGGTTTTAGTGTTTAGAGTATTAGGACTTAGGGTTTAGTTTTTTAAAATTTAAGGTTTATGATTTAGTTTCTTGAATTTAGGGTTTAGGTTTTTGGTTTTAGGTTTTAGGGTTTTGAGTTTTTGGGTTTAATGCTTAGTTTTAGGGTTTAATTTTAGGTTTTAGGGTTTTGTTGTATTCAAGTTAAGGTTTTTAGGTTTTAGTTATGTGGGTTTTGGTTTTAGATTTTAGGGTTTTGAATTTAAGGGTTTAATGTTTACTTTTAGGGTTTAGGGTTTTAGTGTATTAAAGATTAGGGTTTTAGTTTTTAGGGTTTAGGGTTTTGTTTTTAGGTTTTAGTGTTTAGAGTATTAGGATTTAGGGTTTAGTGTATTAAAGTTTAGGGTTTTAGATTTGGTTTTTAGGGTTTAGGGTTTAGGGTTTTTGTTTTTAATTTTAGGGTTTCCAGTTTTATGGTAATATGCTTAGTTTTAGGGTTTAATTTTAAGGTTTATGGTTTAGGGTTTTAGTGTATTCAAGTTCAGGGTTTTAGGTTTTAGTTTTTAGGGTTTTTGTTTTAGGTTTTAGGGTTTAGAATATTAGGGTTTAATGTTTAGTTTTAGGGTTTAGAATATTAGGGTTTAATGTTTAGTTTTAGGGTTTAGGGTTTTAGTGTATTAAAGATTAGGGTTTTAGTTTTTAGGGTTTAGGGTTTTGTTTTTAGGGTTTTAGTGTATTAAAGATTAGGGTTTTAGTTTTTGGGTGTAGTGTTTTGTTTTTATGTTTAAGTTTTTAAAGTATTAGGATTTAGGGTTTAGTGTATTAAAGTTTGGGGTTTTAGATTTAGTTTTTAGGGTTTAGGGTTTTTGTGTTAGGTTTTAGGGTTTTGAGTTTTTGGGTTTAATGCTAAATTTTAGGGTTTAATTTTAAGGTTTAGGGTTTTGTTGTATTCATGTTTAGGGTTTTAGGTTTTAGTTTTTAAGGTTTTGGTTTTAGGTTTTAGGGTTTAGAGTTTTAGGGTTTAATATTTGCTTTTAGGGTTTAGGGTTTTAGTTTATTAAAGATTAGGATTTTAGTTTTTAGGTTTTAGGATTTTGTTTTTAGGTTTTAGTGTTTAGAGTATTAGGACTTAGGGTTTAGTGTATTAAAATTTAGGGTATTAGATTTCGTTTTTAGGGTTTAGGGTTTTTGTTTTCATTTTTAGGGTTTGGAGTTTTTGGGTAATATGCTTAGTTTTAGGGTTTAACTTTAAGGTTTAGGGTTTAGGGTTTTAGGGTATTCAAGTTGAGGGTTTTAGGTTTAAGTTTTTAGGGTTTTGGTTTTAGGTTTTAAGGTTTAGAATTTTAGGGTTTAATGTTTGCTTTTAGGGTTTAGGGTTTTAGTGTATTAAAGATTAGGGTTTTAGTTTTTAGGGTTTAGGGTTTTGTTTTTAGGTTTGAGTGCTTAGAGTATTAGGATTTAGGGATTAGTGTATTAAAGTTTGGGGTTTTAGATTTAGTTTTTAGGGTTTAGGGTTTTTGTTTTAGGTTTTAGGGTTTTGATTTTTTGGGTTTAATGCTAAATTTTAGGGTTTAATTTTAAGGTTTAGGGTTTTGTTGTATTCAAGTTTAAGGTTTTAGGTTTTAGTTTTTAGGGGTTTGGTTTTAGGTTTTAGGGTTTAGAGTTTTAGGGATTAATATTTGCTTTTAGGCTTTAGGGTTTTATTGTATTAAAGATTAGAGTTTTAGTGTATTAAAGATTAGGGTTTTAGTTTTTAGTTTTTAGGGTTTTGTTTTTAGGTTTTAGTGTTTAGAGTATTAGGACTTAGGGTTTAGTTTTTTAAAATTTAAGGTTTATGATTTAGTTTCTTGAATTTAGGGTTTAGGTTTTTGGTTTTAGGTTTTAGGGTTTTGAGTTTTTGGGTTTAATGCTTAGTTTTAGGGTTTAATTTTAGGTTTTAGGGTTTTGTTGTATTCAAGTTAAGGTTTTTAGGTTTTAGTTATGTGGGTTTTGGTTTTAGATTTTAGGGTTTTGAATTTAAGGGTTTAATGTTTACTTTTAGGGTTTAGGGTTTTAGTGTATTAAAGATTAGGGTTTTAGTTTTTAGGGTTTAGGGTTTTGTTTTTAGGTTTTAGTGTTTAGAGTATTAGGATTTAGGGTTTAGTGTATTAAAGTTTAGGGTTTTAGATTTGGTTTTTAGGGTTTAGGGTTTAGGGTTTTTGTTTTTAATTTTAGGGTTTCCAGTTTTATGGTAATATGCTTAGTTTTAGGGTTTAATTTTAAGGTTTATGGTTTAGGGTTTTAGTGTATTCAAGTTCAGGGTTTTAGGTTTTAGTTTTTAGGGTTTTTGTTTTAGGTTTTAGGGTTTAGAATATTAGGGTTTAATGTTTAGTTTTAGGGTTTAGAATATTAGGGTTTAATGTTTAGTTTTAGGGTTTAGGGTTTTAGTGTATTAAAGATTAGGGTTTTAGTTTTTAGGGTTTAGGGTTTTGTTTTTAGGGTTTTAGTGTATTAAAGATTAGGGTTTTAGTTTTTGGGTGTAGTGTTTTGTTTTTATGTTTAAGTTTTTAAAGTATTAGGATTTAGGGTTTAGTGTATTAAAGTTTGGGGTTTTAGATTTAGTTTTTAGGGTTTAGGGTTTTTGTGTTAGGTTTTAGGGTTTTGAGTTTTTGGGTTTAATGCTAAATTTTAGGGTTTAATTTTAAGGTTTAGGGTTTTGTTGTATTCATGTTTAGGGTTTTAGGTTTTAGTTTTTAAGGTTTTGGTTTTAGGTTTTAGGGTTTAGAGTTTTAGGGTTTAATATTTGCTTTTAGGGTTTAGGGTTTTAGTTTATTAAAGATTAGGATTTTAGTTTTTAGGTTTTAGGATTTTGTTTTTAGGTTTTAGTGTTTAGAGTATTAGGACTTAGGGTTTAGTGTATTAAAATTTAGGGTATTAGATTTCGTTTTTAGGGTTTAGGGTTTTTGTTTTCATTTTTAGGGTTTGGAGTTTTTGGGTAATATGCTTAGTTTTAGGGTTTAACTTTAAGGTTTAGGGTTTAGGGTTTTAGGGTATTCAAGTTGAGGGTTTTAGGTTTAAGTTTTTAGGGTTTTGGTTTTAGGTTTTAAGGTTTAGAATTTTAGGGTTTAATGTTTGCTTTTAGGGTTTAGGGTTTTAGTGTATTAAAGATTAGGGTTTTAGTTTTTAGGGTTTAGGGTTTTGTTTTTAGGTTTGAGTGCTTAGAGTATTAGGATTTAGGGATTAGTGTATTAAAGTTTGGGGTTTTAGATTTAGTTTTTAGGGTTTAGTGTTTTTGTTTTAGGTTTTAGGGTTTTGATTTTTTGGGTTTAATGCTAAATTTTAGGGTTTAATTTTAAGGTTTAGGGTTTTGTTGTATTCAAGTTTAGAGTTTTAGGTTTTAGTTTTTAGGGTTTTGGTTTTAGGTTTTAGGGTTTAGAGTTTTAGGGTTTAATATTTGCTTTTAGGGTTTAGGGTTTTATTGTATTAAAGATTAGAGTTTTAGTGTATTAAAGATTAGGGTTTTAGTTTTTAGTTTTTAGGGTTTTGTTTTTAGGTTTTAGTGTTTAGAGTATTAGGACTTAGGGTTTAGTTTTTTAAAATTTAAGGTTTATGATTTAGTTTCTTGAATTTAGGGTTTAGGTTTTTGGTTTTATGTTTTAGGGTTTTGAGTTTTTGGGTTTAATGCTTAGTTTTAGGGTTTAATTTTAGGTTTTAGGGTTTTGTTGTATTCAAGTTAAGGTTTTTAGGTTTTAGTTATGTGGGTTTTGGTTTTAGATTTTAGGGTTTTGAATTTAAGGGTTTAATGTTTACTTTTAGGGTTTAGGGTTTTAGTGTATTAAAGATTAGGGTTTTAGTTTTTAGGGTTTAGGGTTTTGTTTTTAGGTTTTAGTGTTTAGAGTATTAGGATTTAGGGTTTAGTGTATTAAAGTTTAGGGTTTTAGATTTGGTTTTTAGGGTTTAGGGTTTAGGGTTTTTGTTTTTAATTTTAGGGTTTCCAGTTTTATGGTAATATGCTTAGTTTTAGGGTTTAATTTTAAGGTTTATGGTTTAGGGTTTTAGTGTATTCAAGTTGAGGGTTTTAGGTTTTAGTTTTTAGGGTTTTTGTTTTAGGTTTTAGGGTTTAGAATATTAGGGTTTAATGTTTAGTTTTAGGGTTTAGAATATTAGGGTTTAATGTTTAGTTTTAGGGTTTAGGGTTTTAGTGTATTAAAGATTAGGGTTTTAGTTTTTAGGGTTTAGGGTTTTGTTTTTAGGGTTTTAGTGTATTAAAGATTAGGGTTTTAGTTTTTGGGTGTAGTGTTTTGTTTTTATGTTTAAGTTTTTAAAGTATTAGGATTTAGGGTTTAGTGTATTAAAGTTTGGGGTTTTAGATTTAGTTTTTAGGGTTTAGGGTTTTTGTGTTAGGTTTTAGGGTTTTGAGTTTTTGGGTTTAATGCTAAATTTTAGGGTTTAATTTTAAGGTTTAGGGTTTTGTTGTATTCATGTTTAGGGTTTTAGGTTTTAGTTTTTAAGGTTTTGGTTTTAGGTTTTAGGGTTTAGAGTTTTAGGGTTTAATATTTGCTTTTAGGGTTTAGGGTTTTAGTTTATTAAAGATTAGGATTTTAGTTTTTAGGTTTTAGGATTTTGTTTTTAGGTTTTAGTGTTTAGAGTATTAGGACTTAGGGTTTAGTGTATTAAAATTTAGGGTATTAGATTTTGTTTTTAGGGTTTAGGGTTTTTGTTTTCATTTTTAGGGTTTGGAGTTTTTGGGTAATATGCTTAGTTTTAGGGTTTAACTTTAAGGTTTAGGGTTTAGGGTTTTAGGGTATTCAAGTTGAGGGTTTTAGGTTTAAGTTTTTAGGGTTTTGGTTTTAGGTTTTAAGGTTTAGAATTTTAGGGTTTAATGTTTGCTTTTAGGGTTTAGGGTTTTAGTGTATTAAAGATTAGGGTTTTAGTTTTTAGGGTTTAGGGTTTTGTTTTTAGGTTTGAGTGCTTAGAGTATTAGGATTTAGGGATTAGTGTATTAAAGTTTGGGGTTTTAGATTTAGTTTTTAGGGTTTAGTGTTTTTGTTTTAGGTTTTAGGGTTTTGATTTTTTGGGTTTAATGCTAAATTTTAGGGTTTAATTTTAAGGTTTAGGGTTTTGTTGTATTCAAGTTTAGAGTTTTAGGTTTTAGTTTTTAGGGTTTTGGTTTTAGGTTTTAGGGTTTAGAGTTTTAGGGTTTAATATTTGCTTTTAGGGTTTAGGGTTTTATTGTATTAAAGATTAGAGTTTTAGTGTATTAAAGATTAGGGTTTTAGTTTTTAGTTTTTAGGGTTTTGTTTTTAGGTTTTAGTGTTTAGAGTATTAGGACTTAGGGTTTAGTTTTTTAAAATTTAAGGTTTATGATTTAGTTTCTTGAATTTAGGGTTTAGGTTTTTGGTTTTATGTTTTAGGGTTTTGAGTTTTTGGGTTTAATGCTTAGTTTTAGGGTTTAATTTTAGGTTTTAGGGTTTTGTTGTATTCAAGTTAAGGTTTTTAGGTTTTAGTTATGTGGGTTTTGGTTTTAGATTTTAGGGTTTTGAATTTAAGGGTTTAATGTTTACTTTTAGGGTTTAGGGTTTTAGTGTATTAAAGATTAGGGTTTTAGTTTTTAGGTTTTAGGGTTTTGTTTTTAGGTTTTAGTGTTTAGAGTATTAGGATTTAGGGTTTAGTGTATTAAAGTTTAGGGTTTTAGATTTGGTTTTTAGGGTTTAGGGTTTAGGGTTTTTGTTTTTAATTTTAGGGTTTCCAGTTTTATGGTAATATGCTTAGTTTTAGGGTTTAATTTTAAGGTTTATGGTTTAGGGTTTTAGTGTATTCAAGTTGAGGGTTTTAGGTTTTAGTTTTTAGGGTTTTTGTTTTAGGTTTTAGGGTTTAGAATATTAGGGTTTAATGTTTAGTTTTAGGGTTTAGAATATTAGGGTTTAATGTTTAGTTTTAGGGTTTAGGGTTTTAGTGTATTAAAGATTAGGGTTTTAGTTTTTAGGGTTTAGGGTTTTGTTTTTAGGGTTTTAGTGTATTAAAGATTAGGGTTTTAGTTTTTGGGTGTAGTGTTTTGTTTTTATGTTTAAGTTTTTAAAGTATTAGGATTTAGGGTTTAGTGTATTAAAGTTTGGGGTTTTAGATTTAGTTTTTAGGGTTTAGGGTTTTTGTGTTAGGTTTTAGGGTTCTGAGTTTTTGGGTTTAATGCTAAATTTTAGGGTTTAATTTTAAGGTTTAGGGTTTTGTTGTATTCATGTTTAGGGTTTTAGGTTTTAGTTTTTAAGGTTTTGGTTTTAGGTTTTAGGGTTTAGAGTTTTAGGGTTTAATATTTGCTTTTAGGGTTTAGGGTTTTAGTTTATTAAAGATTAGGATTTTAGTTTTTAGGTTTTAGGATTTTGTTTTTAGGTTTTAGTGTTTAGAGTATTAGGACTTAGGGTTTAGTGTATTAAAATTTAGGGTATTAGATTTTGTTTTTAGGGTTTAGGGTTTTTGTTTTCATTTTTAGGGTTTGGAGTTTTTGGGTAATATGCTTAGTTTTAGGGTTTAACTTTAAGGTTTAGGGTTTAGGGTTTTAGTGTATTCAAGTTGAGGGTTTTAGGTTTAAGTTTTTAGGGTTTTGGTTTTAGGTTTTAGGGTTTAGAATTTTAGGGATTAATGTTTGCTTTTAGGGTTTAGGGTTTTAGTGTATTAAAGATTAGGGTTTTAGTTTTTAGGGTTTAGGGTTTTGTTTTTAGGTTTGAGTGCTTAGAGTATTAGGATTTAGGGATTAGTGTATTAAAGTTTGGGGTTTTAGATTTAGTTTTTAGGGTTTAGGGTTTTTGTTTTAGGTTTTAGGGTTTTGATTTTTTGGGTTTAATGCTAAATTTTAGGGTTTAATTTTAAGGTTTAGGGTTTTGTTGTATTCAAGTTTAAGGTTTTAGGTTTTAGTTTTTAGGGTTTTGGTTTTAGGTTTTAGGGTTTAGAGTTTTAGGGATTAATATTTGCTTTTAGGCTTTAGGGTTTTATTGTATTAAAGATTAGAGTTTTAGTGTATTAAAGATTAGGGTTTTAGTTTTTAGTTTTTAGGGTTTTGTTTTTAGGTTTTAGTGTTTAGAGTATTAGGACTTAGGGTTTAGTTTTTTAAAATTTAAGGTTTATGATTTAGTTTCTTGAATTTAGGGTTTAGGTTTTTGGTTTTAGGTTTTAGGGTTTTGAGTTTTTGGGTTTAATGCTTAGTTTTAGGGTTTAATTTTAGGTTTTAGGGTTTTGTTGTATTCAAGTTAAGGTTTTTAGGTTTTAGTTATGTGGGTTTTGGTTTTAGATTTTAGGGTTTTGAATTTAAGGGTTTAATGTTTACTTTTAGGGTTTAGGGTTTTAGTGTATTAAAGATTAGGGTTTTAGTTTTTAGGGTTTAGGGTTTTGTTTTTAGGTTTTAGTGTTTAGAGTATTAGGATTTAGGGTTTAGTGTATTAAAGTTTAGGGTTTTAGATTTGGTTTTTAGGGTTTAGGGTTTAGGGTTTTTGTTTTTAATTTTAGGGTTTCCAGTTTTATGGTAATATGCTTAGTTTTAGGGTTTAATTTTAAGGTTTATGGTTTAGGGTTTTAGTGTATTCAAGTTGAGGGTTTTAGGTTTTAGTTTTTAGGGTTTTTGTTTTAGGTTTTAGGGTTTAGAATATTAGGGTTTAATGTTTAGTTTTAGGGTTTAGAATATTAGGGTTTAATGTTTAGTTTTAGGGTTTAGGGTTTTAGTGTATTAAAGATTAGGGTTTTAGTTTTTAGGGTTTAGGGTTTTGTTTTTAGGGTTTTAGTGTATTAAAGATTAGGGTTTTAGTTTTTGGGTGTAGTGTTTTGTTTTTATGTTTAAGTTTTTAAAGTATTAGGATTTAGGGTTTAGTGTATTAAAGTTTGGGGTTTTAGATTTAGTTTTTAGGGTTTAGGGTTTTTGTGTTAGGTTTTAGGGTTTTGAGTTTTTGGGTTTAATGCTAAATTTTAGGGTTTAATTTTAAGGTTTAGGGTTTTGTTGTATTCATGTTTAGGGTTTTAGGTTTTAGTTTTTAAGGTTTTGGTTTTAGGTTTTAGGGTTTAGAGTTTTAGGGTTTAATATTTGCTTTTAGGGTTTAAGGTTTTAGTTTATTAAAGATTAGGATTTTAGTTTTTAGGTTTTAGGATTTTGTTTTTAGGTTTTAGTGTTTAGAGTATTAGGACTTAGGGTTTAGTGTATTAAAATTTAGGGTATTAGATTTTGTTTTTAGGGTTTAGGGTTTTTGTTTTCATTTTTAGGGTTTGGAGTTTTTGGGTAATATGCTTAGTTTTAGGGTTTAACTTTAAGGTTTAGGGTTTAGGGTCTTAGGGTATTCAAGTTGAGGGTTTTAGGTTTAAGTTTTTAGGGTTTTGGTTTTAGGTTTTAAGGTTTAGAATTTTAGGGTTTAATGTTTGCTTTTAGGGTTTAGGGTTTTAGTGTATTAAAGATTAGGGTTTTAGTTTTTAGGGTTTAGGGTTTTGTTTTTAGGTTTGAGTGCTTAGAGTATTAGGATTTAGGGATTAGTGTATTAAAGTTTGGGGTTTTAGATTTAGTTTTTAGGGTTTAGGGTTTTTGTTTTAGGTTTTAGGGTTTTGATTTTTTGGGTTTAATGCTAAATTTTAGGGTTTAATTTTAAGGTTTAGGGTTTTGTTGTATTCAAGTTTAGGGTTTTAGGTTTTAGTTTTTAGGGTTTTGGTTTTAGGTTTTAGGGTTTAGAGTTTTAGGGTTTAATATTTGCTTTTAGGGTTTAGGGTTTTATTGTATTAAAGATTAGAGTTTTAGTGTATTAAAGATTAGGGTTTTAGTTTTTAGTTTTTAGGGTTTTGTTTTTAGGTTTTAGTGTTTAGAGTATTAGGACTTAGGGTTTAGTTTTTTAAAATTTAAGGTTTATGATTTAGTTTCTTGAATTTAGGGTTTAGGTTTTTGGTTTTAGGTTTTAGGGTTTTGAGTTTTTGGGTTTAATGCTTAGTTTTAGGGTTTAATTTTAGGTTTTAGGGTTTTGTTGTATTCAAGTTAAGGTTTTTAGGTTTTAGTTATGTGGGTTTTGGTTTTAGATTTTAGGGTTTTGAATTTAAGGGTTTAATGTTTACTTTTAGGGTTTAGGGTTTTAGTGTATTAAAGATTAGGGTTTTAGTTTTTAGGGTTTAGGGTTTTGTTTTTAGGTTTTAGTGTTTAGAGTATTAGGATTTAGGGTTTAGTGTATTGAAGTTTAGGGTTTTAGATTTGGTTTTTAGGGTTTAGGGTTTAGGGTTTTTGTTTTTAATTTTAGGGTTTCCAGTTTTATGGTAATATGCTTAGTTTTAGGGTTTAATTTTAAGGTTTATGGTTTAGGGTTTTAGTGTATTCAAGTTGAGGGTTTTAGGTTTTAGTTTTTAGGGTTTTTGTTTTAGGTTTTAGGGTTTAGAATATTAGGGTTTAATGTTTAGTTTTAGGGTTTAGAATATTAGGGTTTAATGTTTAGTTTTAGGGTTTAGGGTTTTAGTGTATTAAAGATTAGGGTTTTAGTTTTTAGGGTTTAGGGTTTTGTTTTTAGGGTTTTAGTGTATTAAAGATTAGGGTTTTAGTTTTTGGGTGTAGTGTTTTGTTTTTATGTTTAAGTTTTTAAAGTATTAGGATTTAGGGTTTAGTGTATTAAAGTTTGGGGTTTTAGATTTAGTTTTTAGGGTTTAGGGTTTTTGTGTTAGGTTTTAGGGTTTTGAGTTTTTGGGTTTAATGCTAAATTTTAGGTTTTAATTTTAAGGTTTAGGGTTTTTTTGTATTCATGTTTAGGGTTTTAGGTTTTAGTTTTTAAGGTTTTGGTTTTAGGTTTTAGGGTTTAGAGTTTTAGGGTTTAATATTTGCTTTTAGGGTTTAGGGTTTTAGTTTATTAAAGATTAGGATTTTAGTTTTTAGGTTTTAGGATTTTGTTTTTAGGTTTTAGTGTTTAGAGTATTAGGACTTAGGGTTTAGTGTATTAAAATTTAGGGTATTAGATTTTGTTTTTAGGGTTTAGGGTTTTTGTTTTCATTTTTAGGGTTTGGAGTTTTTGGGTAATATGCTTAGTTTTAGGGTTTAACTTTAAGGTTTAGGGTTTAGGGTTTTAGGGTATTCAAGTTGAGGGTTTTAGGTTTAAGTTTTTAGGGTTTTGGTTTTAGGTTTTAAGGTTTAGAATTTTAGGGTTTAATGTTTGCTTTTAGGGTTTAGGGTTTTAGTGTATTAAAGATTAGGGTTTTAGTTTTTAGGGTTTAGGGTTTTGTTTTTAGGTTTGAGTGCTTAGAGTATTAGGATTTAGGGATTAGTGTATTAAAGTTTGGGGTTTTAGATTTAGTTTTTAGGGTTTAGGGTTTTTGTTTTAGGTTTTAGGGTTTTGATTTTTTGGGTTTAATGCTAAATTTTAGGGTTTAATTTTAAGGTTTAGGGTTTTGTTGTATTCAAGTTTAGGGTTTTAGGTTTTAGTTTTTAGGGTTTTGGTTTTAGGTTTTAGGGTTTAGAGTTTTAGGGTTTAATATTTGCTTTTAGGGTTTAGGGTTTTATTGTATTAAAGATTAGAGTTTTAGTGTATTAAAGATTAGGGTTTTAGTTTTTAGTTTTTAGGGTTTTGTTTTTAGGTTTTAGTGTTTAGAGTATTAGGACTTAGGGTTTAGTTTTTTAAAATTTAAGGTTTATGATTTAGTTTCTTGAATTTAGGGTTTAGGTTTTTGGTTTTAGGTTTTAGGGTTTTGAGTTTTTGGGTTTAATGCTTAGTTTTAGGGTTTAATTTTAGGTTTTAGGGTTTTGTTGTATTCAAGTTAAGGTTTTTAGGTTTTAGTTATGTGGGTTTTGGTTTTAGATTTTAGGGTTTTGAATTTAAGGGTTTAATGTTTACTTTTAGGGTTTAGGGTTTTAGTGTATTAAAGATTAGGGTTTTAGTTTTTAGGGTTTAGGGTTTTGTTTTTAGGTTTTAGTGTTTAGAGTATTAGGATTTAGGGTTTAGTGTATTAAAGTTTAGGGTTTTAGATTTGGTTTTTAGGGTTTAGGGTTTAGGGTTTTTGTTTTTAATTTTAGGGTTTCCAGTTTTATGGTAATATGCTTAGTTTTAGGGTTTAATTTTAAGGTTTATGGTTTAGGGTTTTAGTGTATTCAAGTTGAGGGTTTTAGGTTTTAGTTTTTAGGGTTTTTGTTTTAGGTTTTAGGGTTTAGAATATTAGGGTTTAATGTTTAGTTTTAGGGTTTAGAATATTAGGGTTTAATGTTTAGTTTTAGGGTTTAGGGTTTTAGTGTATTAAAGATTAGGGTTTTAGTTTTTAGGGTTTAGGGTTTTGTTTTTAGGGTTTTAGTGTATTAAAGATTAGGGTTTTAGTTTTTGGGTGTAGTGTTTTGTTTTTATGTTTAAGTTTTTAAAGTATTAGGATTTAGGGTTTAGTGTATTAAAGTTTGGGGTGTTAGATTTAGTTTTTAGGGTTTAGGGTTTTTTTGTTAGGTTTTAGGGTTTTGAGTTTTTGGGTTTAATGCTAAATTTTAGGGTTTAATTTTAAGGTTTAGGGTTTCTTTGTATTCATGTTTAGGGTTTTAGGTTTTAGTTTTTAAGGTTTTGGTTTTAGGTTTTAGGGTTTAGAGTTTTAGGGTTTAATATTTGCTTATAGGGTTTAGGGTTTTAGTGTATTAAAGATTAGGATTTTAGTTTTTAGGTTTTAGGATTTTGTTTTTAGGTTTTAGTGTTTAGAGTATTAGGACTTAGGGTTTAGTGTATTAAAATTTAGGGTATTAGATTTAGTTTTTAGGGTTTAGGGTTTTTGTGTTAGGTTTTAGGGTTTTGAGTTTTTGGGTTTAATGCTAAATTTTAGGGTTTAATTTTAAGGTTTAGGGTTTTGTTGTATTCATGTTTAGGGTTTTAGGTTTTAGTTTTTAAGGTTTTGGTTTTAGGTTTTAGGGTTTAGAGTTTTAGGGTTTAATATTTGCTTTTAGGGTTTAGGGTTTTAGTTTATTAAAGATTAGGATTTTAGTTTTTAGGTTTTAGGATTTTGTTTTTAGGTTTTAGTGTTTAGAGTATTAGGACTTAGGGTTTAGTGTATTAAAATTTAGGGTATTAGATTTTGTTTTTAGGGTTTAGGGTTTTTGTTTTCATTTTTAGGGTTTGGAGTTTTTGGGTAATATGCTTAGTTTTAGGGTTTAACTTTAAGGTTTAGGGTTTAGGGTTTTAGGGTATTCAAGTTGAGGGTTTTAGGTTTAAGTTTTTAGGGTTTTGGTTTTAGGTTTTAAGGTTTAGAATTTTAGGGTTTAATGTTTGCTTTTAGGGTTTAGGGTTTTAGTGTATTAAAGATTAGGGTTTTAGTTTTTAGGGTTTAGGGTTTTGTTTTTAGGTTTGAGTGCTTAGAGTATTAGGATTTAGGGATTAGTGTATTAAAGTTTGGGGTTTTAGATTTAGTTTTTAGGGTTTAGGGTTTTTGTTTTAGGTTTTAGGGTTTTGATTTTTTGGGTTTAATGCTAAATTTTAGGGTTTAATTTTAAGGTTTAGGGTTTTGTTGTATTCAAGTTTAGGGTTTTAGGTTTTAGTTTTTAGGGTTTTGGTTTTAGGTTTTAGGGTTTAGAGTTTTAGGGTTTAATATTTGCTTTTAGGGTTTAGGGTTTTATTGTATTAAAGATTAGAGTTTTAGTGTATTAAAGATTAGGGTTTTAGTTTTTAGTTTTTAGGGTTTTGTTTTTAGGTTTTAGTGTTTAGAGTATTAGGACTTAGGGTTTAGTTTTTTAAAATTTAAGGTTTATGATTTAGTTTCTTGAATTTAGGGTTTAGGTTTTTGGTTTTAGGTTTTAGGGTTTTGAGTTTTTGGGTTTAATGCTTAGTTTTAGGGTTTAATTTTAGGTTTTAGGGTTTTGTTGTATTCAAGTTAAGGTTTTTAGGTTTTAGTTATGTGGGTTTTGGTTTTAGATTTTAGGGTTTTGAATTTAAGGGTTTAATGTTTACTTTTAGGGTTTAGGGTTTTAGTGTATTAAAGATTAGGGTTTTAGTTTTTAGGGTTTAGGGTTTTGTTTTTAGGTTTTAGTGTTTAGAGTATTAGGATTTAGGGTTTAGTGTATTGAAGTTTAGGGTTTTAGATTTGGTTTTTAGGGTTTAGGGTTTAGGGTTTTTGTTTTTAATTTTAGGGTTTCCAGTTTTATGGTAATATGCTTAGTTTTAGGGTTTAATTTTAAGGTTTATGGTTTAGGGTTTTAGTGTATTCAAGTTGAGGGTTTTAGGTTTTAGTTTTTAGGGTTTTTGTTTTAGGTTTTAGGGTTTAGAATATTAGGGTTTAATGTTTAGTTTTAGGGTTTAGAATATTAGGGTTTAATGTTTAGTTTTAGGGTTTAGGGTTTTAGTGTATTAAAGATTAGGGTTTTAGTTTTTAGGGTTTAGGGTTTTGTTTTTAGGGTTTTAGTGTATTAAAGATTAGGGTTTTAGTTTTTGGGTGTAGTGTTTTGTTTTTATGTTTAAGTTTTTAAAGTATTAGGATTTAGGGTTTAGTGTATTAAAGTTTGGGGTTTTAGATTTAGTTTTTAGGGTTTAGGGTTTTTGTGTTAGGTTTTAGGGTTTTGAGTTTTTGGGTTTAATGCTAAATTTTAGGGTTTAATTTTAAGGTTTAGGGTTTTGTTGTATTCATGTTTAGGGTTTTAGGTTTTAGTTTTTAAGGTTTTGGTTTTAGGTTTTAGGGTTTAGAGTTTTAGGGTTTAATATTTGCTTTTAGGGTTTAGGGTTTTAGTTTATTAAAGATTAGGATTTTAGTTTTTAGGTTTTAGGATTTTGTTTTTAGGTTTTAGTGTTTAGAGTATTAGGACTTAGGGTTTAGTGTATTAAAATTTAGGGTATTAGATTTTGTTTTTAGGGTTTAGGGTTTTTGTTTTCATTTTTAGGGTTTGGAGTTTTTGGGTAATATGCTTAGTTTTAGGGTTTAACTTTAAGGTTTAGGGTTTAGGGTTTTAGGGTATTTAAGTTGAGGGTTTTAGGTTTAAGTTTTTAGGGTTTTGGTTTTAGGTTTTAAGGTTTAGAATTTTAGGGTTTAATGTTTGCTTTTAGGGTTTAGGGTTTTAGTGTATTAAAGATTAGGGTTTTAGTTTTTAGGGTTTAGGGTTTTGTTTTTAGGTTTGAGTGCTTAAAGTATTAGGATTTAGGGATTAGTGTATTAAAGTTTGGGGTTTTAGATTTAGTTTTTAGGGTTTAGGGTTTTTGTTTTAGGTTTTAGGGTTTTGATTTTTTGGGTTTAATGCTAAATTTTAGGGTTTAATTTTAAGGTTTAGGGTTTTGTTGTATTCAAGTTTAGGGTTTTAGGTTTTAGTTTTTAGGGTTTTGGTTTTAGGTTTTAGGGTTTAGAGTTTTAGGGTTTAATATTTGCTTTTAGGGTTTAGGGTTTTATTGTATTAAAGATTAGAGTTTTAGTGTATTAAAGACTAGGGTTTTAGTTTTTAGTTTTTAGGGTTTTGTTTTTAGGTTTTAGTGTTTAGAGTATTAGGACTTAGGGTTTAGTTTTTTAAAATTTAAGGTTTATGATTTAGTTTCTTGAATTTAGGGTTTAGGTTTTTGGTTTTAGGTTTTAGGGTTTTGAGTTTTTGGGTTTAATGCTTAGTTTTAGGGTTTAATTTTAGGTTTTAGGGTTTTGTTGTATTCAAGTTAAGGTTTTTAGGTTTTAGTTATGTGGGTTTTGGTTTTAGATTTTAGGGTTTTGAATTTAAGGGTTTAATGTTTACTTTTAGGGTTTAGGGTTTTAGTGTATTAAAGATTAGGGTTTTAGTTTTTAGGGTTTAGGGTTTTGTTTTTAGGTTTTAGTGTTTAGAGTATTAGGATTTAGGGTTTAGTGTATTAAAGTTTAGGGTTTTAGATTTGGTTTTTAGGGTTTAGGGTTTAGGGTTTTTGTTTTTAATTTTAGGGTTTCCAGTTTTATGGTAATATGCTTAGTTTTAGGGTTTAATTTTAAGGTTTATGGTTTAGGGTTTTAGTGTATTCAAGTTGAGGGTTTTAGGTTTTAGTTTTTAGGGTTTTTGTTTTAGGTTTTAGGGTTTAGAATATTAGGGTTTAATGTTTAGTTTTAGGGTTTAGAATATTAGGGTTTAATGTTTAGTTTTAGGGTTTAGGGTTTTAGTGTATTAAAGATTAGGGTTTTAGTTTTTAGGGTTTAGGGTTTTGTTTTTAGGGTTTTAGTGTATTAAAGATTAGGGTTTTAGTTTTTGGGTGTAGTGTTTTGTTTTTATGTTTAAGTTTTTAAAGTATTAGGATTTAGGGTTTAGTGTATTAAAGTTTGGGGTGTTAGATTTAGTTTTTAGGGTTTAGGGTTTTTGTGTTAGGTTTTAGGGTTTTGAGTTTTTGGGTTTAATGCTAAATTTTAGGGTTTAATTTTAAGGTTTAGGGTTTTTTTGTATTCATGTTTAGGGTTTTAGGTTTTAGTTTTTAAGGTTTTGGTTTTAGGTTTTAGGGTTTAGAGTTTTAGGGTTTAATATTTGCTTATAGGGTTTAGGGTTTTAGTGTATTAAAGATTAGGATTTTAGTTTTTAGGTTTTAGGATTTTGTTTTTAGGTTTTAGTGTTTAGAGTATTAGGACTTAGGGTTTAGTGTATTAAAATTTAGGGTATTAGATTTTGTTTTTAGGGTTTAGGGTTTTTGTTTTCATTTTTAGGGTTTGGAGTTTTTAGGTAATATGCTTAGTTTTAGGGTTTAACTTTAAGGTTTAGGGTTTAGGGTTTTAGTGTATTCAAGTTGAGGGTTTTAGGTTTAAGTTTTTAGGGTTTTGGTTTTAGGTTTTAGGGTTTAGAATTTTAGGGTTTAATGTTTGCTTTTAGGGTTTAGGGTTTTAGTGTATTAAAGATTAGGGTTTTAGTTTTTAGGGTTTAGGGTTTTGTTTTTAGGTTTGAGTGCTTAGAGTATTAGGATTTAGGGATTAGTGTATTAAAGTTTGGGGTTTTAGATTTAGTTTTTAGGGTTTAGGGTTTTTGTTTTAGGTTTTAGGGTTTTGATTTTTTGGGTTTAATGCTAAATTTTAGGGTTTAATTTTAAGGTTTAGGGTTTTGTTGTATTCAAGTTTAGGGTTTTAGGTTTTAGTTTTTAGGGTTTTGGTTTTAGGTTTTAGGGTTTAGAGTTTTAGGGTTTAATATTTGCTTTTAGGGTTTAGGGTTTTATTGTATTAAAGATTAGAGTTTTAGTGTATTAAAGATTAGGGTTTTAGTTTTTAGTTTTTAGGGTTTTGTTTTTAGGTTTTAGTGTTTAGAGTATTAGGACTTAGGGTTTAGTTTTTTAAAATTTAAGGTTTATGATTTAGTTTCTTGAATTTAGGGTTTAGGTTTTTGGTTTTAGGTTTTAGGGTTTTGAGTTTTTGGGTTTAATGCTTAGGTTTAGGGTTTAATTTTAGGTTTTAGGGTTTTGTTGTATTCAAGTTAAGGTTTTTAGGTTTTAGTTATGTGGGTTTTGGTTTTAGATTTTAGGGTTTTGAATTTAAGGGTTTAATGTTTACTTTTAGGGTTTAGGGTTTTAGTGTATTAAAGATTAGGGTTTTAGTTTTTAGGGTTTAGGGTTTTCTTTTTAGGTTTTAGTGTTTAGAGTATTAGGATTTAGGGTTTAGTGTATTAAAGTTTAGGGTTTTAGATTTGGTTTTTAGGGTTTAGGGTTTAGGGTTTTTGTTTTTAATTTTAGGGTTTCCAGTTTTATGGTAATATGCTTAGTTTTAGGGTTTAATTTTAAGGTTTATGGTTTAGGGTTTTAGTGTATTCAAGTTGAGGGTTTTAGGTTTTAGTTTTTAGGGTTTTTGTTTTAGGTTTTAGGGTTTAGAATATTAGGGTTTAATGTTTAGTTTTAGGGTTTAGAATATTAGGGTTTAATGTTTAGTTTTAGGGTTTAGGGTTTTAGTGTATTAAAGATTAGGGTTTTAGTTTTTAGGGTTTAGGGTTTTGTTTTTAGGGTTTTAGTGTATTAAAGATTAGGGTTTTAGGTTTTGGGTGTAGTGTTTTGTTTTTATGTTTAAGTTTTTAAAGTATTAGGATTTAGGGTTTAGTGTATTAAAGTTTGGGGTGTTAGATTTAGTTTTTAGGGTTTAGGGTTTTTGTGTTAGGTTTTAGGGTTTTGAGTTTTTGGGTTTAATGCTAAATTTTAGGGTTTAATTTTAAGGTTTAGGGTTTTGTTGTATTCATGTTTAGGGTTTTAGGTTTTAGTTTTTAAGGTTTTGGTTTTAGGTTTTAGGGTTTAGAGTTTTAGGGTTTAATATTTGCTTTTAGGGTTTAGGGTTTTAGTGTATTAAAGATTAGGATTTTAGTTTTTAGGTTTTAGGATTTTGTTTTTAGGTTTTAGTGTTTAGAGTATTAGGACTTAGGGTTTAGTGTATTAAAATTTAGGGTATTAGATTTTGTTTTTAGGGTTTAGGGTTTTTGTTTTCATTTTTAGGGTTTGGAGTTTTTGGGTAATATGCTTAGTTTTAGGGTTTAACTTTAAGGTTTAGGGTTTAGGGTTTTAGTGTATTCAAGTTGAAGGTTTTAGGTTTAAGTTTTTAGGGTTTTGGTTTTAGGTTTTAGGGTTTAGAATTTTAGGGTTTAATGTTTGCTTTTAGGGTTTAGGGTTTTAGTGTATTAAAGATTAGGGTTTTAGTTTTTAGGGTTTAGGGTTTTGTTTTTAGGTTTGAGTGTTTAGAGTATTAGGATTTAGGGATTAGTGTATTAAAGTTTGGGGTTTTAGATTTAGTTTTTAGGGTTTAGGGTTTTTGTTTTAGGTTTTAGGGTTTTGATTTTTTGGGTTTAATGCTAAATTTTAGGGTTTAATTTTAAGGTTTAGGGTTTTGTTGTATTCAAGTTTAGGGTTTTAGGTTTTAGTTTTTAGGGTTTTGGTTTTAGGTTTTAGGGTTTAGAGTTTTAGGGTTTAATATTTGCTTTTAGGGTTTAGGGTTTTATTGTATTAAAGATTAGAGTTTTAGTGTATTAAAGATTAGGGTTTTAGTTTTTAGTTTTTAGGGTTTTGTTTTTAGGTTTTAGTGTTTAGAGTATTAGGACTTAGGGTTTAGTTTTTTAAAATTTAAGGTTTATGATTTAGTTTCTTGAATTTAGGGTTTAGGTTTTTGGTTTTAGGTTTTAGGGTTTTGAGTTTTTGGGTTTAATGCTTAGTTTTAGGGTTTAATTTTAGGTTTTAGGGTTTTGTTGTATTCAAGTTAAGGTTTTTAGGTTTTAGTTATGTGGGTTTTGGTTTTAGATTTTAGGGTTTTGAATTTAAGGGTTTAATGTTTACTTTTAGGGTTTAGGGTTTTAGTGTATTAAAGATTAGGGTTTTAGTTTTTAGGGTTTAGGGTTTTGTTTTTAGGTTTTAGTGTTTAGAGTATTAGGATTTAGGGTTTAGTGTATTAAAGTTTAGGGTTTTAGATTTGGTTTTTAGGGTTTAGGGTTTAGGGTTTTTGTTTTTAATTTTAGGGTTTCCAGTTTTATGGTAATATGCTTAGTTTTAGGGTTTAATTTTAAGGTTTATGGTTTAGGGTTTTAGTGTATTCAAGTTGAGGGTTTTAGGTTTTAGTTTTTAGGGTTTTTGTTTTAGGTTTTAGGGTTTAGAATATTAGGGTTTAATGTTTAGTTTTAGGGTTTAGAATATTAGGGTTTAATGTTTAGTTTTAGGGTTTAGGGTTTTAGTGTATTAAAGATTAGGGTTTTAGTTTTTAGGGTTTAGGGTTTTGTTTTTAGGTTTTTAGTGTATTAAAGATTAGGGTTTTAGTTTTTGGGTGTAGTGTTTTGTTTTTATGTTTAAGTTTTTAAAGTATTAGGATTTAGGGTTTAGTGTATTAAAGTTTGGGGTTTTAGATTTAGTTTTTAGGGTTTAGGGTTTTTGTGTTAGGTTTTAGGGTTTTGAGTTTTTGGGTTTAATGCTAAATTTTAGGGTTTAATTTTAAGGTTTAGGGTTTTGTTGTATTCATGTTTAGGGTTTTAGGTTTTAGATTTTAAGGTTTTGGTTTTAGGTTTTAGGGTTTAGAGTTTTAGGGTTTAATATTTGCTTTTAGGGTTTAGGGTTTTAGTTTATTAAAGATTAGGATTTTAGTTTTTAGGTTTTAGGATTTTGTTTTTAGGTTTTAGTGTTTAGAGTATTAGGACTTAGGGTTTAGTGTATTAAAATTTAGGGTATTAGATTTTGTTTTTAGGGTTTAGGGTTTTTGTTTTCATTTTTAGGGTTTGGAGTTTTGGGGTAATATGCTTAGTTTTAGGGTTTAACTTTAAGGTTTAGGGTTTAGGGTTTTTGGGTATTCAAGTTGAGGGTTTTAGGTTTAAGTTTTTAGGGTTTTGGTTTTAGGTTTTAAGGTTTAGAATTTTAGGGTTTAATGTTTGCTTTTAGGGTTTAGGGTTTTAGTGTATTAAAGATTAGGGTTTTAGTTTTTAGGGTTTAGGGTTTTGTTTTTAGGTTTGAGTGCTTAGAGTATTAGGATTTAGGGATTAGTGTATTAAAGTTTGGGGTTTTAGATTTAGTTTTTAGGGTTTAGGGTTTTTGTTTTAGGTTTTAGGGTTTTGATTTTTTGGGTTTAATGCTAAATTTTAGGGTTTAATTTTAAGGTTTAGGGTTTTGTTGTATTCAAGTTTAGGGTTTTAGGTTTTAGTTTTTAGGGTTTTGGTTTTAGGTTTTAGGGTTTAGAGTTTTAGGGTTTAATATTTGCTTTTAGGGTTTAGGGTTTTATTTTATTAAAGATTAGAGTTTTAGTGTATTAAAGATTAGGGTTTTAGTTTTTAGTTTTTAGGGTTTTGTTTTTAGGTTTTAGTGTTTAGAGTATTAGGACTTAGGGTTTAGTTTTTTAAAATTTAAGGTTTATGATTTAGTTTCTTGAATTTAGGGTTTAGGTTTTTGGTTTTAGGTTTTAGGGTTTTGAGTTTTTGGGTTTAATGCTTAGTTTTAGGGTTTAATTTTAGGTTTTAGGGTTTTGTTGTATTCAAGTTAAGGTTTTTAGGTTTTAGTTATGTGGGTTTTGGTTTTAGATTTTAGGGTTTTGAATTTAAAGGTTTAATGTTTACTTTTAGGGTTTAGGGTTTTAGTGTATTAAAGATTAGGGTTTTAGTTTTTAGGGTTTAGGGTTTTGTTTTTAGGTTTTAGTGTTTAGAGTATTAGGATTTAGGGTTTAGTGTATTAAAGTTTATGGTTTTAGATTTGGTTTTTAGGGTTTAGGGTTTAGGGTTTTTGTTTTTAATTTTAGGGTTTCCAGTTTTATGTTAATATGCTTAGTTTTAGGGTTTAATTTTAAGGTTTATGGTTTAGGGTTTTAGTGTATTCAAGTTGAGGGTTTTAGGTTTTAGTTTTTAGGGTTTTTGTTTTAGGTTTTAGGGTTTAGAATATTAGGGTTTAATGTTTAGTTTTAGGGTTTAGAATATTAGGGTTTAATGTTTAGTTTTAGGGTTTAGGGTTTTAGTGTATTAAAGATTAGGGTTTTAGTTTTTAGGGTTTAGGGTTTTGTTTTTAGGGTTTTAGTGTATTAAAGATTAGGGTTTTAGTTTTTGGGTGTAGTGTTTTGTTTTTATGTTTAAGTTTTTAAAGTATTAGGATTTAGGGTTTAGTGTATTAAAGTTTGGGGTGTTAGATTTAGTTTTTAGGGTTTAGGGTTTTTGTGTTAGGTTTTAGGGTTTTGAGTTTTTGGGTTTAATGCTAAATTTTAGGGTTTAATTTTAAGGTTTAGGGTTTTGTTGTATTCATGTTTAGGGTTTTAGGTTTTAGTTTTTAAGGTTTTGGTTTTAGGTTTTAGGGTTTAGAGTTTTAGGGTTTAATATTTGCTTATAGGGTTTAGGGTTTTAGTGTATTAAAGATTAGGATTTTAGTTTTTAGGTTTTAGGATTTTGTTTTTAGGTTTTAGTGTTTAGAGTATTAGGACTTAGGGTTTAGTGTATTAAAATTTAGGGTATTAGATTTTGTTTTTAGGGTTTAGGGTTTTTGTTTTCATTTTTAGGGTTTGGAGTTTTTGGGTAATATGCTTAGTTTTAGGGTTTAACTTTAAGGTTTAGGGTTTAGGGTTTTAGTGTATTCAAGTTGAGGGTTTTAGGTTTAAGTTTTTAGGGTTTTGGTTTTAGGTTTTAGGGTTTAGAATTTTAGGGTTTAATGTTTGCTTTTAGGGTTTAGGGTTTTATTGTATTAAAGATTAGGGTTTTAATTTTTAGGGTTTAGGGTTTTTGTTTTTAATTTTAGGGTTTCCAGTTTTATGGTAATATGCTTAGTTTTAGGGTTTAATTTTAAGGTTTATGGTTTAGGGTTTTAGTGTATTCAAGTTGAGGGTTTTAGGTTTTAGTTTTTAGGGTTTTTGTTTTAGGTTTTAGGGTTTAGAATATTAGGGTTTAATGTTTAGTTTTAGGGTTTAGAATATTAGGGTTTAATGTTTAGTTTTAGGGTTTAGGGTTTTAGTGTATTAAAGATTAGGGTTTTAGTTTTTAGGGTTTAGGGTTTTGTTTTTAGGTTTGAGTGCTTAGAGTATTAGGATTTAGGGATTAGTGTATTAAAGTTTGGGGTTTTAGATTTAGTTTTTAGGGTTTAGGGTTTTTGTTTTAGGTTTTAGGGTTTTGATTTTTTGTGTTTAATGCTAAATTTTAGGGTTTAATTTTAAGGTTTAGGGTTTTGTTGTATTCAAGTTTAGGGTTTTAGGTTTTAGTTTTTAGGGTTTTGGTTTTAGGTTTTAGGGTTTAGAGTTTTAGGGTTTAATATTTGCTTTTAGGGTTTAGGGTTTTATTGTATTAAAGATTAGAGTTTTAGTGTATTAAAGATTAGGGTTTTAGTTTTTAGTTTTTAGGGTTTTGTTTTTAGGTTTTAGTGTTTAGAGTATTAGGACTTAGGGTTTAGTTTTTTAAAATTTAAGGTTTATGATTTAGTTTCTTGAATTTAGGGTTTAGGTTTTTGGTTTTAGGTTTTAGGGTTTTGAGTTTTTGGGTTTAATGCTTAGGTTTAGGGTTTAATTTTAGGTTTTAGGGTTTTGTTGTATTCAAGTTAAGGTTTTTAGGTTTTAGTTATGTGGGTTTTGGTTTTAGATTTTAGGGTTTTGAATTTAATGGTTTAATGTTTACTTTTAGGGTTTAGGGTTTTAGTGTATTAAAGATTAGGGTTTTAGTTTTTAGGGTTTAGGGTTTTCTTTTTAGGTTTTAGTGTTTAGAGTATTAGGATTTAGGGTTTAGTGTATTAAAGTTTAGGGTTTTAGATTTGGTTTTTAGGGTTTAGGGTTTAGGGTTTTTGTTTTTAATTTTAGGGTTTCCAGTTTTATGGTAATATGCTTAGTTTTAGGGTTTAATTTTAAGGTTTATGGTTTAGGGTTTTAGTGTATTCAAGTTGAGGGTTTTAGGTTTTAGTTTTTAGGGTTTTTGTTTTAGGTTTTAGGGTTTAGAATATTAGGGTTTAATGTTTAGTTTTAGGGTTTAGAATATTAGGGTTTAATGTTTAGTTTTAGGGTTTAGGGTTTTAGTGTATTAAAGATTAGGGTTTTAGTTTTTAGGGTTTAGGGTTTTGTTTTTAGGGTTTTAGTGTATTAAAGATTAGGGTTTTAGTTTTTGGGTGTAGTGTTTTGTTTTTATGTTTAAGTTTTTAAAGTATTAGGATTTAGGGTTTAGTGTATTAAAGTTTGGGGTGTTAGATTTAGTTTTTAGGGTTTAGGGTTTTTGTGTTAGGTTTTAGGGTTTTGAGTTTTTGGGTTTAATGCTAAATTTTAGGGTTTAATTTTAAGGTTTAGGGTTTTGTTGTATTCATGTTTAGGGTTTTAGGTTTTTGTTTTTAAGGTTTTGGTTTTAGGTTTTAGGGTTTAGAGTTTTAGGGTTTAATATTTGCTTATAGGGTTTAGGGTTTTAGTGTATTAAAGATTAGGATTTTAGTTTTTAGGTTTTAGGATTTTGTTTTTAGGTTTTAGTGTTTAGAGTATTAGGACTTAGGGTTTAGTGTATTAAAATTTAGGGTATTAGATTTTGTTTTTAGGGTTTAGGGTTTTTGTTTTCATTTTTAGGGTTTGGAGTTTTTGGGTAATATGCTTAGTTTTAGGGTTTAACTTTAAGGTTTAGGGTTTAGGGTTTTAGTGTATTCAAGTTGAGGGTTTTAGGTTTAAGTTTTTAGGGTTTTGGTTTTAGGTTTTAGGGTTTAGAATTTTAGGGTTTAATGTTTGCTTTTAGGGTTTAGGGTTTTATTGTATTAAAGATTAGGGTTTTAATTTTTAGGGTTTAGGGACTTTGTTTTTAATTTTAGGGTTTCCAGTTTTATGGTAATATGCTTAGTTTTAGGGTTTAATTTTAAGGTTTATGGTTTAGGGTTTTAGTGTATTCAAGTTGAGGGTTTTAGGTTTTAGTTTTTAGGGTTTTTGTTTTAGGTTTTAGGGTTTAGAATATTAGGGTTTAATGTTTAGTTTTAGGGTTTAGAATATTAGGGTTTAATGTTTAGTTTTAGGGTTTAGGGTTTTAGTGTATTAAAGATTAGGGTTTTAGTTTTTAGGGTTTAGGGTTTTGTTTTTAGGTTTGAGTGCTTAGAGTATTAGGATTTAGGGATTAGTGTATTAAAGTTTGGGGTTTTAGATTTAGTTTTTAGGGTTTAGGGTTTTTGTTTTAGGTTTTAGGGTTTTGATTTTTTGGGTTTAATGCTAAATTTTAGGGTTTAATTTTAAGGTTTAGGGTTTTGTTGTATTCAAGTTTAGGGTTTTAGGTTTTAGTTTTTAGGGTTTTGGTTTTAGGTTTTAGGGTTTAGAGTTTTAGGGTTTAATATTTGCTTTTAGGGTTTAGGGTTTTATTGTATTAAAGATTAGAGTATTAGTGTATTAAAGATTAGGGTTTTAGTTTTTAGTTTTTAGGGTTTTGTTTTTAGGTTTTAGTGTTTAGAGTATTAGGACTTAGGGTTTAGTTTTTTAAAATTTAAGGTTTATGATTTAGTTTCTTGAATTTAGGGTTTAGGTTTTTGGTTTTAGGTTTTAGGGTTTTGAGTTTTTGGGTTTAATGCTTAGGTTTAGGGTTTAATTTTAGGTTTTAGGGTTTTGTTGTATTCAAGTTAAGGTTTTTAGGTTTTAGTTATGTGGGTTTTGGTTTTAGATTTTAGGGTTTTGAATTTAAGGGTTTAATGTTTACTTTTAGGGTTTAGGGTTTTAGTGTATTAAAGATTAGGGTTTTAGTTTTTAGGGTTTAGGGTTTTCTTTTTAGGTTTTAGTGTTTAGAGTATTAGGATTTAGGGTTTAGTGTATTAAAGTTTAGGGTTTTAGATTTGGTTTTTAGGGTTTAGGGTTTAGGGTTTTTGTTTTTAATTTTAGGGTTTCCAGTTTTATGGTAATATGCTTAGTTTTAGGGTTTAATTTTAAGGTTTATGGTTTAGGGTTTTAGTGTATTCAAGTTGAGGGTTTTAGGTTTTAGTTTTTAGGGTTTTTGTTTTAGGTTTTAGGGTTTAGAATATTAGGGTTTAATGTTTAGTTTTAGGGTTTAGAATATTAGGGTTTAATGTTTAGTTTTAGGGTTTAGGGTTTTAGTGTATTAAAGATTAGGGTTTTAGTTTTTAGGGTTTAGGGTTTTGTTTTTAGGGTTTTAGTGTATTAAAGATTAGGGTTTTAGTTTTTGGGTGTAGTGTTTTGTTTTTATGTTTAAGTTTTTAAAGTATTAGGATTTAGGGTTTAGTGTATTAAAGTTTGGGGTGTTAGATTTAGTTTTTAGGGTTTAGGGTTTTTGTGTTAGGTTTTAGGGTTTTGAGTTTTTGGGTTTAATGCTAAATTTTAGGGTTTAATTTTAAGGTTTAGGGTTTTGTTGTATTCATGTTTAGGGTTTTAGGTTTTAGTTTTTAAGGTTTTGGTTTTAGGTTTTAGGGTTTAGAGTTTTAGGGTTTAATATTTGCTTTTAGGGTTTAGGGTTTTAGTGTATTAAAGATTAGGATTTTAGTTTTTAGGTTTTAGGATTTTGTTTTTAGGTTTTAGTGTTTAGAGTATTAGGACTTAGGGTTTAGTGTATTAAAATTTAGGGTATTAGATTTTGTTTTTAGGGTTTAGGGTTTTTGTTTTCATTTTTAGGGTTTGGAGTTTTTGGGTAATATGCTTAGTTTTAGGGTTTAACTTTAAGGTTTAGGGTTTAGGGTTTTAGTGTATTCAAGTTGAGGGTTTTAGGTTTAAGTTTTTAGTGTTTTGGTTTTAGGTTTTAGGGTTTAGAATTTTAGGGTTTAATGTTTGCTTTTAGGGTTTAGGGTTTTAGTGTATTAAAGATTAGGGTTTTAGTTTTTAGGGTTTAGGGTTTTGTTTTTAGGTTTGAGTACTTAGAGTATTAGGATTTAGGGATTAGTGTATTAAAGTTTGGGGTTTTAGATTTAGTTTTTAGGGTTTAGGGTTTTTGTTTTAGGTTTTAGGGTTTTGATTTTTTGGGTTTAATGCTAAATTTTAGGGTTTAATTTTAAGGTTTAGGGTTTTGTTGTATTCAAGTTTAGGGTTTTAGGTTTTAGTTTTTAGGGTTTTGGTTTTAGTTTTTAGGGTTTAGAGTTTTAGGGTTTAATATTTGCTTTTAGGGTTTAGGGTTTTATTGTATTAAAGATTAGAGTTTTAGTGTATTAAAGATTAGGGTTTTAGTTTTTAGTTTTTAGGGTTTTGTTTTTAGGTTTTAGTGTTTAGAGTATTAGGACTTAGGGTTTAGTTTTTTAAAATTTAAGGTTTATGATTTAGTTTCTTGAATTTTGGGTTTAGGTTTTTGGTTTTAGGTTTTAGGGTTTTGAGTTTTTGGGTTTAATGCTTAGTTTTAGGGTTTAATTTTAGGTTTTAGGGTTTTGTTGTATTCAAGTTAAGGTTTTTAGGTTTTAGTTATGAGGGTTTTGGTTTTAGATTTTAGGGTTTTGAATTTAAGGGTTTAATGTTTACTTTTAGGGTTTAGGGTTTTAGTGTATTAAAGATTAGGGTTTTAGTTTTTAGGGTTTAGGGTTTTGTTTTTAGGTTTTAGTGTTTAGAGTATTAGGATTTAGGGTTTAGTGTATTAAAGTTTAGGGTTTTAGATTTGGTTTTTAGGGTTTAGGGTTTAGGGTTTTTGTTTTTAATTTTAGGGTTTCCAGTTTTATGTTAATATGCGTAGTTTTAGGGTTTAATTTTAAGGTTTATGGTTTAGGGTTTTAGTGTATTCAAGTTGAGGGTTTTAGGTTTTAGTTTTTAGGGTTTTTGTTTTAGGTTTTAGGGTTTAGAATATTAGGGTTTAATGTTTAGTTTTAGGGTTTAGAATATTAGGGTTTAATGTTTAGTTTTAGGGTTTAGGGTTTTAGTGTATTAAAGATTAGGGTTTTAGTTTTTAGGGTTTAGGGTTTTGTTTTTAGGGTTTTAGTGTATTAAAGATTAGGGTTTTAGTTTTTGGGTGTAGTGTTTTGTTTTTATGTTTAAGTTTTTAAAGTATTAGGATTTAGGGTTTAGTGTATTAAAGTTTGGGGTGTTAGATTTAGTTTTTAGGGTTTAGGGTTTTTGTGTTAGGTTTTAGGGTTTTGAGTTTTTGGGTTTAATGCTAAATTTTAGGGTTTAATTTTAAGGTTTAGGGTTTTGTTGTATTCATGTTTAGGGTTTTAGGTTTTAGTTTTTAAGGTTTTGGTTTTAGGTTTTAGGGTTTAGAGTTTTAGGGTTTAATATTTGCTTATAGGGTTTAGGGTTTTAGTGTATTAAAGATTAGAGTTTTAGTGTATTAAAGATTAGGGTTTTAGTTTTTAGTTTTTAGGGTTTTGTTTTTAGGTTTTAGTGTTTAGAATATTAGGACTTAGGGTTTAGTTTTTTAAAATTTAAGGTTTATGATTTAGTTTCTTGAATTTAGGGTTTAGGTTTTTGGTTTTAGGTTTTAGGGTTTTGAGTTTTTGGGTTTAATGCTTAGGTTTAGGGTTTAATTTTTGGTTTTAGGGTTTTGTTGTATTCAAGTTAAGGTTTTTAGGTTTTAGTTATGTGGGTTTTGGTTTTAGATTTTAGGATTTTTAATTTAAGGGTTTAATGTTTACTTTTAGGGTTTAGGGTTTTAGTGTATTAAAGATTAGGGTTTTAGTTTTTAGGGTTTAGGGTTTTCTTTTTAGGTTTTAGTGTTTAGAGTATTAGGATTTAGGGTTTAGTGTATTAAAGTTTAGGGTTTTAGATTTGGTTTTTAGGGTTTAGGGTTTAGGGTTTTTGTTTTTAATTTTAGGGTTTCCAGTTTTATGGTAATATGCTTAGTTTTAGGGTTTAATTTTAAGGTTTATGGTTTAGGGTTTTAGTGTATTCAAGTTGAGGGTTTTAGGTTTTAGTTTTTAGGGTTTTTGTTTTAGGTTTTAGGGTTTAGAATATTAGGGTTTAATGTTTAGTTTTAGGGTTTAGAATATTAGGGTTTAATGTTTAGTTTTAGGGTTTAGGGTTTTAGTGTATTAAAGATTAGGGTTTTAGTTTTTAGGGTTTAGGGTTTTGTTTTTAGGGTTTTAGTGTATTAAAGATTAGGGTTTTAGTTTTTGGGTGTAGTGTTTTGTTTTTATGTTTAAGTTTTTAAAGTATTAGGATTTAGGGTTTAGTGTATTAAAGTTTGGGGTGTTAGATTTAGTTTTTAGGGTTTAGGGTTTTTGTGTTAGGTTTTAGGGTTTTGAGTTTTTGGGTTTAATGCTAAATTTTAGGGTTTAATTTTAAGGTTTAGGGTTTTGTTGTATTCATGTTTAAGGTTTTAGGTTTTAGTTTTTAAGGTTTTGGTTTTAGGTTTTAGGGTTTAGAGTTTTAGGGTTTAATATTTGCTTTTAGGGTTTAGGGTTTTAGTGTATTAAAGATTAGGATTTTAGTTTTTAGGTTTTATGATTTTGTTTTTAGGTTTTAGTGTTTAGAGTATTAGGACTTAGGGTTTAGTGTATTAAAATTTAGGGTATTAGATTTTGTTTTTAGGGTTTAGGGTTTTTGTTTTCATTTTTAGGGTTTGGAGTTTTTGGGTAATATGCTTAGTTTTAGGGTTTAACTTTAAGGTTTAGGGTTTAGGGTTTTAGTGTATTCAAGTTGAGGGTTTTAGGATTAAGTTTTTAGGGTTTTGGTTTTAGGTTTTAGGGTTTAGAATTTTAGGGTTTAATGTTTGCTTTTAGGGTTTAGGGTTTTAGTGTATTAAAGATTAGGGTTTTAGTTTTTAGGGTTTAGGGTTTTGTTTTTAGGTTTGAGTGCTTAGAGTATTAGGATTTAGGGATTAGTGTATTAAAGTTTGGGGTTTTAGATTTAGTTTTTAGGGTTTAGGGTTTTTGTTTTAGGTTTTAGGGTTTTGATTTTTTGGGTTTAATGCTAAATTTTAGGGTTTAATTTTAAGGTTTAGGGTTTTGTTGTATTCAAGTTTAGGGTTTTAGGTTTTAGTTTTTAGGGTTTTGGTTTTAGGTTTTAGGGTTTAGAGTTTTAGGGTTTAATATTTGCTTTTAGGGTTTAGGGTTTTATTGTATTAAAGATTAGAGTTTTAGTGTATTAAAGATTAGGGTTTTAGTTTTTAGTTTTTAGGGTTTTGTTTTTAGGTTTTAGTGTTTAGAGTATTAGGACTTAGGGTTTAGTTTTTTAAAATTTAAGGTTTATGATTTAGTTTCTTGAATTTTGGGTTTAGGTTTTTGGTTTTAGGTTTTAGGGTTTTGAGTTTTTGGGTTTAATGCTTAGTTTTAGGGTTTAATTTTAGGTTTTAGGGTTTTGTTGTATTCAAGTTAAGGTTTTTAGGTTTTAGTTATGAGGGTTTTGGTTTTAGATTTTAGGGTTTTGAATTTAAGGGTTTAATGTTTACTTTTAGGGTTTAGGGTTTTAGTGTATTAAAGATTAGGGTTTTAGTTTTTAGGGTTTAGGGTTTTGTTTTTAGGTTTTAGTGTTTAGAGTATTAGGATTTAGGGTTTAGTGTATTAATGTTTAGGGTTTTAGATTTGGTTTTTAGGGTTTAGGGTTTAGGGTTTTTGTTTTTAATTTTAGGGTTTCCAGTTTTATGGTAATATGCTTAGTTTTAGGGTTTAATTTTAAGGTTTATGGTTTAGGGTTTTAGTGTATTCAAGTTGAGGGTTTTAGGTTTTAGTTTTTAGGGTTTTTGTTTTAGGTTTTAGGGTTTAGAATATTAGGGTTTAATGTTTAGTTTTAGGGTTTAGAATATTAGGGTTTAATGTTTAGTTTTAGGGTTTAGGGTTTTAGTGTATTAAAGATTAGGGTTTTAGTTTTTAGGGTTTAGGGTTTTGTTTTTAGGGTTTTAGTGTATTAAAGATTAGGGTTTTAGTTTTTGGGTGTAGTGTTTTGTTTTTATGTTTAAGTTTTTAAAGTATTAGGATTTAGGGTTTAGTGTATTAAAGTTTGGGGTGTTAGATTTATTTTTTAGGGTTTAGGGTTTTTGTGTTAGGTTTTAGGGTTTTGAGTTTTTGGGTTTAATGCTAAATTTTAGGGTTTAATTTTAAGGTTTAGGGTTTTGTTGTATTCATGTTTAGGGTTTTAGGTTTTAGTTTTTAAGGTTTTGGTTTTAGGTTTTAGGGTTTAGAGTTTTAGGGTTTAATATTTGCTTTTAGGGTTTAGGGTTTTAGTGTATTAAAGATTAGGATTTTAGTTTTTAGGTTTTATGATTTTGTTTTTAGGTTTTAGTGTTTAGAGTATTAGGACTTAGGGTTTAGTGTATTAAAATTTAGGGTATTAGATTTTGTTTTTAGGGTTTAGGGTTTTTGTTTTCATTTTTAGGGTTTGGAGTTTTTGGGTAATATGCTTAGTTTTAGGGTTTAACTTTAAGGTTTAGGGTTTAGGGTTTTAGTGTATTCAAGTTGAGGGTTTTAGGTTTAAGTTTTTAGGGTTTTGGTTTTAGGTTTTAGGGTTTAGAATTTTAGGGTTTAATGTTTGCTTTTAGGGTTTAGGGTTTTAGTGTATTAAAGATTAGGGTTTTAGTTTTTAGGGTTTAGGGTTTTGTTTTTAGGTTTGAGTGCTTAGAGTATTAGGATTTAGGGATTAGTGTATTAAAGTTTGGGGTTTTAGATTTAGTTTTTAGGGTTTAGGGTTTTTGTTTTAGGTTTTAGGGTTTTGATTTTTTGGGTTTAATGCTAAATTTTAGGGTTAAATTTTAAGGTTTAGGGTTTTGTTGTATTCAAGTTTAGGGTTTTAGGTTTTAGTTTTTAGGGTTTTGGTTTTAGGTTTTAGGGTTTAGAGTTTTAGGGTTTAATATTTGCTTTTAGGGTTTAGGGTTTTATTGTATTAAAGATTAGAGTTTTAGTATATTAAAGATTAGGGTTTTAGTTTTTAGTTTTTAGGGTTTTGTTTTTAGGTTTTAGTGTTTAGAGTATTAGGACTTAGGGTTTAGTTTTTTAAAATTTAAGGTTTATGATTTAGTTTCTTGAATTTTGGGTTTAGGTTTTTGGTTTTAGGTTTTAGGGTTTTGAGTTTTTGGGTTTAATGCTTAGTTTTAGGGTTTAATTTTAGGTTTTAGGGTTTTGTTGTATTCAAGTTAAGGTTTTTAGGTTTTAGTTATGAGGGTTTTGGTTTTAGATTTTAGGGTTTTGAATTTAAGGGTTTAATGTTTACTTTTAGGGTTTAGGGTTTTAGTGTATTAAAGATTAGGGTTTTAGTTTTTAGGGTTTAGGGTTTTGTTTTTAGGTTTTAGTGTTTAGAGTATTAGGATTTAGGGTTTAGTGTATTAAAGTTTAGGGTTTTAGATTTGGTTTTTAGGGTTTAGGGTTTAGGGTTTTTGTTTTTAATTTTAGGGTTTCCAGTTTTATGGTAATATGCTTAGTTTTAGGGTTTAATTTTAAGGTTTATGGTTTAGGGTTTTAGTGTATTCAAGTTGAGGGTTTTAGGTTTTAGTTTTTAGGGTTTTTGTTTTAGGTTTTAGGGTTTAGAATATTAGGGTTTAATGTTTAGTTTTAGGGTTTAGAATATTAGGGTTTAATGTTTAGTTTTAGGGTTTAGGGTTTTAGTGTATTAAAGATTAGGGTTTTAGTTTTTAGGGTTTAGGGTTTTGTTTTTAGGGTTTTAGTGTATTAAAGATTAGGGTTTTAGTTTTTGGGTGTAGTGTTTTGTTTTTATGTTTAAGTTTTTAAAGTATTAGGATTTAGGGTTTAGTGTATTAAAGTTTGGGGTGTTAGATTTATTTTTTAGGGTTTAGGGTTTTTGTGTTAGGTTTTAGGGTTTTGAGTTTTTGGGTTTAATGCTAAATTTTAGGGTTTAATTTTAAGGTTTAGGGTTTTGTTGTATTCATGTTTAGGGTTTTAGGTTTTAGTTTTTAAGGTTTTGGTTTTAGGTTTTAGGGTTTAGAGTTTTAGGGTTTAATATTTGCTTTTAGGGTTTAGGGTTTTAGTGTATTAAAGATTAGGATTTTAGTTTTTAGGTTTTAGGATTTTGTTTTTAGGTTTTAGTGTTTAGAGTATTAGGACTTAGGGTTTAGTGTATTAAAATTTAGGGTATTAGATTTTGTTTTTAGGGTTTAGGGTTTTTGTTTTCATTTTTAGGGTTTGGAGTTTTTGGGTAATATGCTTAGTTTTAGGGTTTAACTTTAAGGTTTAGGGTTTAGGGTTTTAGTGTATTCAAGTTGAGGGTTTTAGGTTTAAGTTTTTAGGGTTTTGGTTTTAGGTTTTAGGGTTTAGAATTTTAGGGTTTAATGTTTGCTTTTAGGGTTTAGGGTTTTAGTGTATTAAAGATTAGGGTTTTAGTTTTTAGGGTTTAGAGTTTTGTTTTTAGGTTTGAGTGCTTAGAGTATTAGGATTTAGGGATTAGTGTATTAAAGTTTGGGGTTTTAGATTTAGTTTTTAGGGTTTAGGGTTTTTGTTTTAGGTTTTAGGGTTTTGATTTTTTGGGTTTAATGCTAAATTTTAGGGTTAAATTTTAAGGTTTAGGGTTTTGTTGTATTCAAGTTTAGGGTTTTAGGTTTTAGTTTTTAGGGTTTTGGTTTTAGGTTTTAGGGTTTAGAGTTTTAGGGTTTAATATTTGCTTTTAGGGTTTAGGGTTTTATTGTATTAAAGATTAGAGTTTTAGTATATTAAAGATTAGGGTTTTAGTTTTTAGTTTTTAGGGTTTTGTTTTTAGGTTTTAGTGTTTAGAGTATTAGGACTTAGGGTTTAGTTTTTTAAAATTTAAGGTTTATGATTTAGTTTCTTGAATTTTGGGTTTAGGTTTTTGGTTTTAGGTTTTAGGGTTTTGAGTTTTTGGGTTTAATGCTTAGTTTTAGGGTTTAATTTTAGGTTTTAGGGTTTTGTTGTATTCAAGTTAAGGTTTTTAGGTTTTAGTTATGAGGGTTTTGGTTTTAGATTTTAGGGTTTTGAATTTAAGGGTTTAATGTTTACTTTTAGGGTTTAGGGTTTTAGTGTATTAAAGATTAGGGTTTTAGTTTTTAGGGTTTAGGGTTTTGTTTTTAGGTTTTAGTGTTTAGAGTATTAGGATTTAGGGTTTAGTGTATTAAAGTTTAGGGTTTTAGATTTGGTTTTTAGGGTTTAGGGTTTAGGGTTTTTGTTTTTAATTTTAGGGTTTCCAGTTTTATGGTAATATGCTTAGTTTTAGGGTTTAATTTTAAGGTTTATGGTTTAGGGTTTTAGTGTATTCAAGTTGAGGGTTTTAGGTTTTAGTTTTTAGGGTTTTTGTTTTAGGTTTTAGGGTTTAGAATATTAGGGTTTAATGTTTAGTTTTAGGGTTTAGAATATTAGGGTTTAATGTTTAGTTTTAGGGTTTAGGGTTTTAGTGTATTAAAGATTAGGGTTTTAGTTTTTAGGGTTTAGGGTTTTGTTTTTAGGGTTTTAGTGTATTAAAGATTAGGGTTTTAGTTTTTGGGTGTAGTGTTTTGTTTTTATGTTTAAGTTTTTAAAGTATTAGGATTTAGGGTTTAGTGTATTAAAGTTTGGGGTGTTAGATTTAGTTTTTAGGGTTTAGGGTTTTTGTGTTAGGTTTTAGGGTTTTGAGTTTTTGGGTTTAATGCTAAATTTTAGGGTTTAATTTTAAGGTTTAGGGTTTTGTTGTATTCATGTTTAGGGTTTTAGGTTTTAGTTTTTAAGGTTTTGGTTTTAGGTTTTAGGGTTTAGAGTTTTAGTGTTTAATATTTGCTTTTAGGGTTTAGGGTTTTAGTGTATTAAAGATTAGGATTTTAGTTTTTAGGTTTTAGGATTTTGTTTTTAGGTTTTAGTGTTTAGAGTATTAGGACTTAGGGTTTAGTGTATTAAAATTTAGGGTATTAGATTTTGTTTTTAGGGTTTAGGGTTTTTGTTTTCATTTTTAGGGTTTGGAGTTTTTGGGTAATATGCTTAGTTTTAGGGTTTAACTTTAAGGTTTAGGGTTTAGGGTTTTAGTGTATTCAAGTTGAGGGTTTTAGGTTTAAGTTTTTAGGGTTTTGGTTTTAGGTTTTAGGGTTTAGAATTTTAGGGTTTAATGTTTGCTTTTAGGGTTTAGGGTTTTAGTGTATTAAAGATTAGGGTTTTAGTTTTTAGGGTTTAGGGTTTTGTTTTTAGGTTTGAGTGCTTAGAGTATTAGGATTTAGGGATTAGTGTATTAAAGTTTGGGGTTTTAGATTTAGTTTTTAGGGTTTAGGGTTTTTGTTTTAGGTTTTAGGGTTTTGATTTTTTGGGTTTAATGCTAAATTTTAGGGTTAAATTTTAAGGTTTAGGGTTTTGTTGTATTCAAGTTTAGGGTTTTAGGTTTTAGTTTTTAGGGTTTTGGTTTTAGGTTTTAGGGTTTAGAGTTTTAGGGTTTAATATTTGCTTTTAGGGTTTAGGGTTTTATTGTATTAAAGATTAGAGTTTTAGTGTATTAAAGATTAGGGTTTTAGTTTTTAGTTTTTAGGGTTTTGTTTTTAGGTTTTAGTGTTTAGAGTATTAGGACTTAGGGTTTAGTTTTTTAAAATTTAAGGTTTATGATTTAGTTTCTTGAATTTTGGGTTTAGGTTTTTGGTTTTAGGTTTTAGGGTTTTGAGTTTTTGGGTTTAATGCTTAGTTTTAGGGTTTAATTTTAGGTTTTAGGGTTTTGTTGTATTCAAGTTAAGGTTTTTAGGTTTTAGTTATGTGGGTTTTGGTTTTAGATTTTAGGGTTTTGAATTTAAGGGTTTAATGTTTACTTTTAGGGTTTAGGGTTTTAGTCTATTAAAGATTAGGGTTTTAGTTTTTAGGGTTTAGGGTTTTCTTTTTAGGTTTTAGTGTTTAGAGTATTAGGATTTAGGGTTTAGTGTATTAAAGTTTAGGGTTTTAGATTTGGTTTTTAGGGTTTAGGGTTTAGGGTTTTTGTTTTTAATTTTAGGGTTTCCAGTTTTATGGTAATATGCTTAGTTTTAGGGTTTAATTTTAAGGTTTATGGTTTAGGGTTTTAGTGTATTCAAGTTGAGGGTTTTAGGTTTTAGTTTTTAGGGTTTTTGTTTTAGGTTTTAGGGTTTAGAATATTAGGGTTTAATGTTTAGTTTTAGGGTTTAGAATATTAGGGTTTAATGTTTAGTTTTAGGGTTTAGGGTTTTAGTGTATTAAAGATTAGGGTTTTAGTTTTTAGGGTTTAGGGTTTTGTTTTTAGGGTTTTAGTGTATTAAAGATTAGGGTTTTAGTTTTTGGGTGTAGTGTTTTGTTTTTATGTTTAAGTTTTTAAAGTATTAGGATTTAGGGTTTAGTGTATTAAAGTTTGGGGTGTTAGATTTAGTTTTTAGGGTTTAGGGTTTTTGTGTTAGGTTTTAGGGTTTTGAGTTTTTGGGTTTAATGCTAAATTTTAGGGTTTAATTTTAAGGTTTAGGGTTTTGTTGTATTCATGTTTAGGGTTTTAGGTTTTAGTTTTTAAGGTTTTGGTTTTAGGTTTTAGGGTTTAGAGTTTTAGGGTTTAATATTTGCTTATAGGGTTTAGGGTTTTAGTGTATTAAAGATTAGAGTTTTAGTGTATTAAAGATTAGGGTTTTAGTTTTTAGTTTTTAGGGTTTTGTTTTTAGGTTTTAGTGTTTAGAGTATTAGGACTTAGGGTTTAGTTTTTTAAAATTTAAGGTTTATGATTTAGTTTCTTGAATTTAGGGTTTAGGTTTTTGGTTTTAGGTTTTAGGGTTTTGAGTTTTTGGGTTTAATGCTTAGGTTTAGGGTTTAATTTTTGGTTTTAGGGTTTTGTTGTATTCAAGTTAAGGTTTTTAGGTTTTAGTTATGTGGGTTTTGGTTTTAGATTTTAGGGTTTTTAATTTAAGGGTTTAATGTTTACTTTTAGGGTTTAGGGTTTTAGTGTATTAAAGATTAGGGTTTTAGTTTTTAGGGTTTAGGGTTTTCTTTTTAGGTTTTAGTGTTTAGAGTATTAGGATTTAGGGTTTAGTGTATTAAAGTTTAGGGTTTTAGATTTGGTTTTTAGGGTTTAGGGTTTAGGGTTTTTGTTTTTAATTTTAGGGTTTCCAGTTTTATGGTAATATGCTTAGTTTTAGGGTTTAATTTTAAGGTTTATGGTTTAGGGTTTTAGTGTATTCAAGTTGAGGGTTTTAGGTTTTAGTTTTTAGGGTTTTTGTTTTAGGTTTTAGGGTTTAGAATATTAGGGTTTAATGTTTAGTTTTAGGGTTTAGAATATTAGGGTTTAATGTTTAGTTTTAGGGTTTAGGGTTTTAGTGTATTAAAGATTAGGGTTTTAGTTTTTAGGGTTTAGGGTTTTGTTTTTAGGGTTTTAGTGTATTAAAGATTAGGGTTTTAGTTTTTGGGTGTAGTGTTTTGTTTTTATGTTTAAGTTTTTAAAGTATTAGGATTTAGGGTTTAGTGTATTAAAGTTTGGGGTGTTAGATTTAGTTTTTAGGGTTTAGGGTTTTTGTGTTAGGTTTTAGGGTTTTGAGTTTTTGGGTTTAATGCTAAATTTTAGGGTTTAATTTTAAGGTTTAGGGTTTTGTTGTATTCATGTTTAAGGTTTTAGGTTTTAGTTTTTAAGGTTTTGGTTTTAGGTTTTAGGGTTTAGAGTTTTAGGGTTTAATATTTGCTTTTAGGGTTTAGGGTTTTAGTGTATTAAAGATTAGGATTTTAGTTTTTAGGTTTTATGATTTTGTTTTTAGGTTTTAGTGTTTAGAGTATTAGGACTTAGGGTTTAGTGTATTAAAATTTAGGGTATTAGATTTTGTTTTTAGGGTTTAGGGTTTTTGTTTTCATTTTTAGGGTTTGGAGTTTTTGGGTAATATGCTTAGTTTTAGGGTTTAACTTTAAGGTTTAGGGTTTAGGGTTTTAGTGTATTCAAGTTGAGGGTTTTAGGATTAAGTTTTTAGGGTTTTGGTTTTAGGTTTTAGGGTTTAGAATTTTAGGGTTTAATGTTTGCTTTTAGGGTTTAGGGTTTTAGTGTATTAAAGATTAGGGTTTTAGTTTTTAGGGTTTAGGGTTTTGTTTTTAGGTTTGAGTGCTTAGAGTATTAGGATTTAGGGATTAGTGTATTAAAGTTTGGGGTTTTAGATTTAGTTTTTAGGGTTTAGGGTTTTTGTTTTAGGTTTTAGGGTTTTGATTTTTTGGGTTTAATGCTAAATTTTAGGGTTTAATTTTAAGGTTTAGGGTTTTGTTGTATTCAAGTTTAGGGTTTTAGGTTTTAGTTTTTAGGGTTTTGGTTTTAGGTTTTAGGGTTTAGAGTTTTAGGGTTTAATATTTGCTTTTAGGGTTTAGGGTTTTATTGTATTAAAGATTAGAGTTTTAGTGTATTAAAGATTAGGGTTTTAGTTTTTAGTTTTTAGGGTTTTGTTTTTAGGTTTTAGTGTTTAGAGTATTAGGACTTAGGGTTTAGTTTTTTAAAATTTAAGGTTTATGATTTAGTTTCTTGAATTTTGGGTTTAGGTTTTTGGTTTTAGGTTTTAGGGTTTTGAGTTTTTGGGTTTAATGCTTAGTTTTAGGGTTTAATTTTAGGTTTTAGGGTTTTGTTGTATTCAAGTTAAGGTTTTTAGGTTTTAGTTATGAGGGTTTTGGTTTTAGATTTTAGGGTTTTGAATTTAAGGGTTTAATGTTTACTTTTAGGGTTTAGGGTTTTAGTGTATTAAAGATTAGGGTTTTAGTTTTTAGGGTTTAGGGTTTTGTTTTTAGGTTTTAGTGTTTAGAGTATTAGGATTTAGGGTTTAGTGTATTAAAGTTTAGGGTTTTAGATTTGGTTTTTAGGGTTTAGGGTTTAGGGTTTTTGTTTTTAATTTTAGGGTTTCCAGTTTTATGGTAATATGCTTAGTTTTAGGGTTTAATTTTAAGGTTTATGGTTTAGGGTTTTAGTGTATTCAAGTTGAGGGTTTTAGGTTTTAGTTTTTAGGGTTTTTGTTTTAGGTTTTAGGGTTTAGAATATTAGGGTTTAATGTTTAGTTTTAGGGTTTAGAATATTAGGGTTTAATGTTTAGTTTTAGGGTTTAGGGTTTTAGTGTATTAAAGATTAGGGTTTTAGTTTTTAGGGTTTAGGGTTTTGTTTTTAGGGTTTTAGTGTATTAAAGATTAGGGTTTTAGTTTTTGGGTGTAGTGTTTTGTTTTTATGTTTAAGTTTTTAAAGTATTAGGATTTAGGGTTTAGTGTATTAAAGTTTGGGGTGTTAGATTTAGTTTTTAGGGTTTAGGGTTTTTGTGTTAGGTTTTAGGGTTTTGAGTTTTTGGGTTTAATGCTAAATTTTAGGGTTTAATTTTAAGGTTTAGGGTTTTGTTGTATTCATGTTTAGGGTTTTAGGTTTTAGTTTTTAAGGTTTTGGTTTTAGGTTTTAGGGTTTAGAGTTTTAGTGTTTAATATTTGCTTTTAGGGTTTAGGGTTTTAGTGTATTAAAGATTAGGATTTTAGTTTTTAGGTTTTAGGATTTTGTTTTTAGGTTTTAGTGTTTAGAGTATTAGGACTTAGGGTTTAGTGTATTAAAATTTAGGGTATTAGATTTTGTTTTTAGGGTTTAGGGTTTTTGTTTTCATTTTTAGGGTTTGGAGTTTTTGGGTAATATGCTTAGTTTTAGGGTTTAACTTTAAGGTTTAGGGTTTAGGGTTTTAGTGTATTCAAGTTGAGGGTTTTAGGTTTAAGTTTTTAGGGTTTTGGTTTTAGGTTTTAGGGTTTAGAATTTTAGGGTTTAATGTTTGCTTTTAGGGTTTAGGGTTTTAGTGTATTAAAGATTAGGGTTTTAGTTTTTAGGGTTTAGGGTTTTGTTTTTAGGTTTGAGTGCTTAGAGTATTAGGATTTAGGGATAAGTGTATTAAAGTTTGGGGTTTTAGATTTAGTTTTTAGGGTTTAGGGTTTTTGTTTTAGGTTTTAGGGTTTTGATTTTTTGGGTTTAATGCTAAATTTTAGGGTTTAATTTTAAGGTTTAGGGTTTTGTTGTATTCAAGTTTAGGGTTTTAGGTTTTAGTTTTTAGGGTTTTGGTTTTAGGTTTTAGGGTTTAGAGTTTTAGGGTTTAATATTTGCTTTTAGGGTTTAGGGTTTTATTGTATTAAAGATTAGAGTTTTAGTGTATTAAAGATTAGGGTTTTAGTTTTTAGTTTTTAGGGTTTTGTTTTTAGGTTTTAGTGTTTAGAGTATTAGGACTTAGGGTTTAGTTTTTTAAAATTTAAGGTTTATGATTTAGTTTCTTGAATTTAGGGTTTAGGTTTTTGGTTTTAGGTTTTAGGGTTTTGAGTTTTTGGGTTTAATGCTTAGGTTTAGGGTTTAATTTTAGGTTTTAGGGTTTTGTTGTATTCAAGTTAAGGTTTTTAGGTTTTAGTTATGTGGGTTTTGGTTTTAGATTTTAGGGTTTTGAATTTAAGGGTTTAATGTTTACTTTTAGGGTTTAGGGTTTTAGTGTATTAAAGATTAGGGTTTTAGTTTTTAGGGTTTAGGGTTTTCTTTTTAGGTTTTAGTGTTTAGAGTATTAGGATTTAGGGTTTAGTGTATTAAAGTTTAGGGTTTTAGATTTGGTTTTTAGGGTTTAGGGTTTAGGGTTTTTGTTTTTAATTTTAGGGTTTCCAGTTTTATGGTAATATGCTTAGTTTTAGGGTTTAATTTTAAGGTTTATGGTTTAGGGTTTTAGTGTATTCAAGTTGAGGGTTTTAGGTTTTAGTTTTTAGGGTTTTTGTTTTAGGTTTTAGGGTTTAGAATATTAGGGTTTAATGTTTAGTTTTAGGGTTTAGAATATTAGGGTTTAATGTTTAGTTTTAGGGTTTAGGGTTTTAGTGTATTAAAGATTAGGGTTTTAGTTTTTAGGGTTTAGGGTTTTGTTTTTAGGGTTTTAGTGTATTAAAGATTAGGGTTTTAGTTTTTGGGTGTAGTGTTTTGTTTTTATGTTTAAGTTTTTAAAGTATTAGGATTTAGGGTTTAGTGTATTAAAGTTTGGGGTGTTAGATTTAGTTTTTAGGGTTTAGGGTTTTTGTGTTAGGTTTTAGGGTTTTGAGTTTTTGGGTTTAATGCTAAATTTTAGGGTTTAATTTTAAGGTTTAGGGTTTTGTTTTATTCATGTTTAGGGTTTTAGGTTTTAGTTTTTAAGGTTTTGGTTTTAGGTTTTAGGGTTTAGAGTTTTAGGGTTTAATATTTGCTTTTAGGGTTTAGGGTTTTAGTGTATTAAAGATTAGGATTGTAGTTTTTAGGTTTTAGGATTTTGTTTTTAGGTTTTAGTGTTTAGAGTATTAGGACTTAGGGTTTAGTGTATTAAAATTTAGGGTATTAGATTTTGTTTTTAGGGTTTAGGGTTTTTGTTTTCATTTTTAGGGTTTGGAGTTTTTGGGTAATATGCTTAGTTTTAGGGTTTAACTTTAAGGTTTAGGGTTTAGGGTTTTAGTGTATTCAAGTTGAGGGTTTTAGGTTTAAGTTTTTAGGGTTTTGGTTTTAGGTTTTAGGGTTTAGAATTTTAGGGTTTAATGTTTGCTTTTAGGGTTTAGGGTTTTAGTGTATTAAAGATTAGGGTTTTAGTTTTTAGGGTTTAGGGTTTTGTTTTTAGGTTTGAGTGCTTAGAGTATTAGGATTTAGGGATTAGTGTATTAAAGTTTGGGGTTTTAGATTTAGTTTTTAGGGTTTAGGGTTTTTGTTTTAGGTTTTAGGGTTTTGATTTTTTGGGTTTAATGCTAAATTTTAGGGTTTAATTTTAAGGTTTAGGGTTTTGTTGTATTCAAGTTTAGGGTTTTAGGTTTTAGTTTTTAGGGTTTTGGTTTTAGGTTTTAGGGTTTAGAGTTTTAGGGTTTAATATTTGCTTTTAGGGTTTAGGGTTTTATTGTATTAAAGATTAGAGTTTTAGTGTATTAAAGATTAGGGTTTTAGTTTTTAGTTTTTAGGGTTTTGTTTTTAGGTTTTAGTGTTTAGAGTATTAGGACTTAGGGTTTAGTTTTTTAAAATTTAAGGTTTATGATTTAGTTTCTTGAATTTAGGGTTTAGGTTTTTGGTTTTAGGTTTTAGGGTTTTGAGTTTTTGGGTTTAATGCTTAGGTTTAGGTTTTAATTTTAGGTTTTAGGGTTTTGTTGTATTCAAGTTAAGGTTTTTAGGTTTTAGTTATGTGGGTTTTGGTTTTAGATTTTAGGGTTTTGAATTTAAGGGTTTAATGTTTACTTTTAGGGTTTAGGGTTTTAGTGTATTAAAGATTAGGGTTTTAGTTTTTAGGGTTTAGGGTTTTCTTTTTAGGTTTTAGTGTTTAGAGTATTAGGATTTAGGGTTTAGTGTATTAAAGTTTAGGGTTTTAGATTTGGTTTTTAGGGTTTAGGGTTTAGGGTTTTTGTTTTTAATTTTAGGGTTTCCAGTTTTATGGTAATATGCTTAGTTTTAGGGTTTAATTTTAAGGTTTATGGTTTAGGGTTTTAGTGTATTCAAGTTGAGGGTTTTAGGTTTTAGTTTTTAGGGTTTTTGTTTTAGGTTTTAGGGTTTAGAATATTAGGGTTTAATGTTTAGTTTTAGGGTTTAGAATATTAGGGTTTAATGTTTAGTTTTAGGGTTTAGGGTTTTAGTGTATTAAAGATTAGGGTTTTAGTTTTTAGGGTTTAGGGTTTTGTTTTTAGGGTTTTAGTGTATTAAAGATTAGGGTTTTAGTTTTTGGGTGTAGTGTTTTGTTTTTATGTTTAAGTTTTTAAAGTATTAGGATTTAGGGTTTAGTGTATTAAAGTTTGGGGTGTTAGATTTAGTTTTTAGGGTTTAGGGTTTTTGTGTTAGGTTTTAGGGTTTTGAGTTTTTGGGTTTAATGCTAAATTTTAGGGTTTAATTTTAAGGTTTAGGGTTTTGTTTTATTCATGTTTAGGGTTTTAGGTTTTAGTTTTTAAGGTTTTGGTTTTAGGTTTTAGGGTTTAGAGTTTTAGGGTTTAATATTTGCTTTTAGGGTTTAGGGTTTTAGTGTATTAAAGATTAGGATTGTAGTTTTTAGGTTTTAGGATTTTGTTTTTAGGTTTTAGTGTTTAGAGTATTAGGACTTAGGGTTTAGTGTATTAAAATTTAGGGTATTAGATTTTGTTTTTAGGGTTTAGGGTTTTTGTTTTCATTTTTAGGGTTTGGAGTTTTTGGGTAATATGCTTAGTTTTAGGGTTTAACTTTAAGGTTTAGGGTTTAGGGTTTTAGTGTATTCAAGTTGAGGGTTTTAGGTTTAAGTTTTTAGGGTTTTGGTTTTAGGTTTTAGGGTTTAGAATTTTAGGGTTTAATGTTTGCTTTTAGGGTTTAGGGTTTTAGTGTATTAAAGATTAGGGTTTTAGTTTTTAGGGTTTAGGGTTTTGTTTTTAGGTTTGAGTGCTTAGAGTATTAGGATTTAGGGATTAGTGTATTAAAGTTTGGGGTTTTAGATTTAGTTTTTAGGGTTTAGGGTTTTTGTTTTAGGTTTTAGGGTTTTGATTTTTTGGGTTTAATGCTAAATTTTAGGGTTTAATTTTAAGGTTTAGGGTTTTGTTGTATTCAAGTTTAGGGTTTTAGGTTTTAGTTTTTAGGGTTTTGGTTTTAGGTTTTAGGGTTTAGAGTTTTAGGGTTTAATATTTGCTTTTAGGGTTTAGGGTTTTATTGTATTAAAGATTAGAGTTTTAGTGTATTAAAGATTAGGGTTTTAGTTTTTAGTTTTTAGGGTTTTGTTTTTAGGTTTTAGTGTTTAGAGTATTAGGACTTAGGGTTTAGTTTTTTAAAATTTAAGGTTTATGATTTAGTTTCTTGAATTTTGGGTTTAGGTTTTTGGTTTTAGGTTTTAGGGTTTTGAGTTTTTGGGTTTAATGCTTAGTTTTAGGGTTTAATTTTAGGTTTTAGGGTTTTGTTGTATTCAAGTTAAGGTTTTTAGGTTTTAGTTATGAGGGTTTTGGTTTTAGATTTTAGGGTTTTGAATTTAAGGGTTTAATGTTTACTTTTAGGGTTTAGGGTTTTAGTGTATTAAAGATTAGGGTTTTAGTTTTTAGGGTTTAGGGTTTTGTTTTTAGGTTTTAGTGTTTAGAGTATTAGGATTTAGGGTTTAGTGTATTAAAGTTTAGGGTTTTAGATTTGGTTTTTAGGGTTTAGGGTTTAGGGTTTTTGTTTTTAATTTTAGGGTTTCCAGTTTTATGGTAATATGCTTAGTTTTAGGGTTTAATTTTAAGGTTTATGGTTTAGGGTTTTAGTGTATTCAAGTTGAGGGTTTTAGGTTTTAGTTTTTAGGGTTTTTGTTTTAGGTTTTAGGGTTTAGAATATTAGGGTTTAATGTTTAGTTTTAGGGTTTAGAATATTAGGGTTTAATGTTTAGTTTTAGGGTTTAGGGTTTTAGTGTATTAAAGATTAGGGTTTTAGTTTTTAGGGTTTAGGGTTTTGTTTTTAGGGTTTTAGTGTATTAAAGATTAGGGTTTTAGTTTTTGGGTGTAGTGTTTTGTTTTTATGTTTAAGTTTTTAAAGTATTAGGATTTAGGGTTTAGTGTATTAAAGTTTGGGGTGTTAGATTTAGTTTTTAGGGTTTATGGTTTTTGTGTTAGGTTTTAGGGTTTTGAGTTTTTGGGTTTAATGCTAAATTTTAGGGTTTAATTTTAAGGTTTAGGGTTTTGTTGTATTCATGTTTAGGGTTTTAGGTTTTAGTTTTTAAGGTTTTGGTTTTAGGTTTTAGGGTTTAGAGTTTTAGGGTTTAATATTTGCTTTTAGGGTTTAGGGTTTTAGTGTATTAAAGATTAGGATTTTAGTTTTTAGGTTTTAGGATTTTGTTTTTAGGTTTTAGTGTTTAGAGTATTAGGACTTAGGGTTTAGTGTATTAAAATTTAGGGTATTAGATTTTGTTTTTAGGGTTTAGGGTTTTTGTTTTCATTTTTAGGGTTTGGAGTTTTTGGGTAATATACTTAGTTTTAGGGTTTAACTTTAAGGTTTAGGGTTTAGGGTTTTAGTGTATTCAAGTTGAGGGTTTTAGGTTTAAGTTTTTAGGGTTTTGGTTTTAGGTTTTAGGGTTTAGAATTTTAGGGTTTAATGTTTGCTTTTAGGGTTTAGGGTTTTAGTGTATTAAAGATTAGGGTTTTAGTTTTTAGGGTTTAGGGTTTTGTTTTTAGGTTTGAGTGCTTAGAGTATTAGGATTTAGGGATTAGTGTATTAAAGTTTGGGGTTTTAGATTTAGTTTTTAGGGTTTAGGGTTTTTGTTTTAGGTTTTAGGGTTTTGATTTTTTGGGTTTAATGCTAAATTTTAGGGTTAAATTTTAAGGTTTAGGGTTTTTTTGTATTCAAGTTTAGGGTTTTAGGTTTTAGTTTTTAGGGTTTTGGTTTTAGGTTTTAGGGTTTAGAGTTTTAGGGTTTAATATTTGCTTTTAGGGTTTAGGGTTTTATTGTATTAAAGATTAGAGTTTTAGTGTATTAAAGATTAGGGTTTTAGTTTTTAGTTTTTAGGGTTTTGTTTTTAGGTTTTAGTGTTTAGAGTATTAGGACTTAGGGTTTAGTTTTTTAAAATTTAAGGTTTATGATTTAGTTTCTTGAATTTTGGGTTTAGGTTTTTGGTTTTAGGTTTTAGGGTTTTGAGTTTTTGGGTTTAATGCTTAGTTTTAGGGTTTAATTTTAGGTTTTAGGGTTTTGTTGTATTCAAGTTAAGGTTTTTAGGTTTTAGTTATGAGGGTTTTGGTTTTAGATTTTAGGGTTTTGAATTTAAGGGTTTAATGTTTACTTTTAGGGTTTAGGGTTTTAGTGTATTAAAGATTAGGGTTTTAGTTTTTAGGGTTTAGGGTTTTGTTTTTAGGTTTTAGTGTTTAGAGTATTAGGATTTAGGGTTTAGTGTATTAAAGTTTAGGGTTTTAGATTTGGTTTTTAGGGTTTAGGGTTTAGGGTTTTTGTTTTTAATTTTAGGGTTTCCAGTTTTATGGTAATATGCTTAGTTTTAGGGTTTAATTTTAAGGTTTATGGTTTAGGGTTTTAGTGTATTCAAGTTGAGGGTTTTAGGTTTTAGTTTTTAGGGTTTTTGTTTTAGGTTTTAGGGTTTAGAATATTAGGGTTTAATGTTTAGTTTTAGGGTTTAGAATATTAGGGTTTAATGTTTAGTTTTAGGGTTTAGGGTTTTAGTGTATTAAAGATTAGGGTTTTAGTTTTTAGGGTTTAGGGTTTTGTTTTTAGGGTTTTAGTGTATTAAAGATTAGGGTTTTAGTTTTTGGGTGTAGTGTTTTGTTTTTATGTTTAAGTTTTTAAAGTATTAGGATTTAGGGTTTAGTGTATTAAAGTTTGGGGTTTTAGATTTAGTTTTTAGGGTTTAGGGTTTTTGTGTTAGGTTTTAGGGTTTTGAGTTTTTGGGTTTAATGCTAAATTTAGGGTTTAATTTTAAGGTTTAGGGTTTTGTTGTATTCATGTTTAGGGTTTTAGGTTTTAGTTTTTAAGGTTTTGGTTTTAGGTTTTAGGGTTTAGAGTTTTAGGGTTTAATATTTGCTTTTAGGGTTTAGGGTTTTAGTGTATTAAAGATTAGGATTTTAGTTTTTAGGTTTTAGGATTTTGTTTTTAGGTTTTAGTGTTTAGAGTATTAGGACATAGGGTTTAGTGTATTAAAATTTAGGGTATTAGATTTTGTTTTTAGGGTTTAGGGTTTTTGTTTTCATTTTTAGGGTTTGGAGTTTTTGGGTAATATGCTTAGTTTTAGGGTTTAACTTTAAGGTTTAGGGTTTAGGGTTTTAGTGTATTCAAGTTGAGGGTTTTAGGTTTAAGTTTTTAGGGTTTTGGTTTTAGGTTTTAGGGTTTAGAATTTTAGGGTTTAATGTTTGCTTTTAGGGTTTAGGGTTTTAGTGTATTAAAGATTAGGGTTTTAGTTTTTAGGGTTTAGGGTTTTGTTTTTAGGTTTGAGTGCTTAGAGTATTAGGATTTAGGGATTAGTGTATTAAAGTTTGGGGTTTTAGATTTAGTTTTTAGGGTTTAGGGTTTTTGTTTTAGGTTTTAGGGTTTTGATTTTTTGGGTTTAATGCTAAATTTTAGGGTTTAATTTTAAGGTTTAGGGTTTTGTTGTATTCAAGTTTAAGGTTTTAGGTTTTAGTTTTTAGGGTTTTGGTTTTAGGTTTTAGGGTTTAGAGTTTTAGGGTTTAATATTTGCTTTTAGGGTTTAGGGTTTTATTGTATTAAAGATTAGAGTTTTAGTGTATTAAAGATTAGGGTTTTAGTTTTTTGTTTTTAGGGTTTTGTTTTTAGGTTTTAGTGTTTAGAGTATTAGGACTTAGGGTTTAGTTTTTTAAAATTAAAGGTTTATGATTTAGTTTCTGGAATTTAGGGTTTAGGTTTTTGGTTTTAGGTTTTAGGGTTTTGAGTTTTTGGGTTTAATGCTTAGTTTTAGGGTTTAATTTTAGGTTTTAGGGTTTTGTTGTATTCAAGTTAAGGTTTTTAGGTTTTAGTTATGAGGGTTTTGGTTTTAGATTTTAGGGTTTTGAATTTAAGGGTTTAATGTTTACTTTTAGGGTTTAGGGTTTTAGTGTATTAAAGATTAGGGTTTTAGTTTTTAGGGTTTAGGGTTTTGTTTTTATGTTTTAGTGTTTAGAGTATTAGGATTTAGGGTTTAGTGTATTAAAGTTTAGGGTTTTTGATTTAGGTTTTAGGGTTTAGGGTTTAGGGTTTTTGTTTTCAATTTTAGGGTTTTGAGTATTTGGGTAATATGCTTAGTTTTAGGGTTTAATTTTAAGGTTTATGGTTTAGGATTTTAGTGTATTCAAGTTGAGGGTTTTAAGTTTTAGTTTTTTGGGTTTTGGTTTTAGGTTTTAGGGTTTAGAATTTTAGGGTTTAATGTTTACTTTTAGGGTTTAGGGTTTTTAGTGTATTAAACATTAAGGTTTTAGTTTTTAAGGTTTAGGGTTTTGTTTTTAGGTTTTAGTGTTTAGAGTATTAGGATTTAGGGTTTAGTGTATTATAGTTTAGGGTTTTAGATTTGGTTTTTAGGGTTTAGGGTTTAGGGTTTTTTTTTTTAATTTTAGGGTTTCCAGTTTTATGGTAATATGATTAGTTTTAGGGTTTAATTTTAAGGTTTATGGTTTAGGGTTTTAGTGTATTCAAGTTTAGGGTTTTAGGTTTTAGTTTTTAGGGTTTTTGTTTTAGGTTTTAGGGTTTAGAATATTAGGGTTTAATGTTTAGTTTTAGGGTTTAGAATATTAGGGTTTAATGTTTAGTTTTAGGGTTTAGGGTTTTAGTGTATTAAAGATTAGGGTTTTAGTTTTTAGGGTTTAGGGTTTTGTTTTTAGGGTTTTAGTGTATTAAAGATTAGGGTTTAGGGTTTAGTGTATTAAAGTTTGGGGTTTTAGATTTAGTTTTTAGGGTTTAGGGTTTTTGTGTTAGGTTTTAGGGTTTTGGGTTTTTGGGTTTAATGCTAAATTTTAGGGTTTAATTTTAAGGTTTAGGGTTTTGTTGTATTCATGTTTAGGGTTTTAGGTTTTAGTTTTTAAGGTTTTGGTTTTAGGTTTTAGGGTTTAGAGTTTTAGGGTTTAATATTTGCTTTTAGGGTTTAGGGTTTTATTGTATTAAAGATTAGAGTTTTAGTGTATTAAAGATTAGGGTTTTAGTTTTTAGTTTTTAGGTTTTAGGTTTTTTTTTTAGATTTTAGTGTTTAGAGTATT